>SNQJ01S0011115.1:626542-639086 GCA_010110895.2 Picea sitchensis
ATAAGATAAATTTATATATACAAAACCTTAATTAAAGGGAAAAAAAAAGGACTATATAAATAGAAAGCAAGAGAAGCTTTTGCATCTATTTAAGATAGATCCTAAAAAATTCTGGAGGAAAATTCTATATCATAAAACTAAAGAAAATAATAAGATTCCCTTGAAGAATTGAAATTCATACCTTAAAAATGTGTATGAATCCCCTAATGTCATGAACAACATGTCAAACAACTCTACAAAGGATGAAGTGTTTTCTATAGAAGACATTAAGTTTGGGGTTAAGCGACTCTCAAAAGGAAAAGCTAAGGACATCAAAGGTTACCAAGTTGAAAATTAAAAAATGGACGAGCTATCATCATCCTTCACATACATAAGCTCTTCAATTTGGCTATCCAATAAGGCTTCCCAAAACCTTGAACAAAGCCACATTGTACCTATTTTTAAAAGCAAGGATAAAACAATCCCTTTAATTATAAGACCATTATGATTAGCCCTATTTTAGCTTAAGTTATACAAAAGTATTTTGGAAAAAAAGATCAACACATGGCTAGAAAGCCATGAAAAAAGAGCTAGAGGCTAGGCTGGGTTTAGAGGCTACCATTCAACTGTGGACCACCTTGTTACATTTAGGATCATTGCAGAGGAGTGTTGTAATGATAAAACCGGTCTCCTTTGTTGTTTTGTTGATTTTAGAAAAGTTTTTGACACTTCCCATGACTAACCTTTGGAATAGGTTAGAAGAGCTTAAAGTCCCTTTCGAGTTAAGAGTTGTTGCAATAAGGCTATATGAGAATTATTTTGCCAAGTATAGAAACATTGAGGGCTGGTCGAAAGAAAATAACTATAATAAAGGAGCCAAGCAAGGTTGCCCATATCCCCTACCCTTTTCAACATCTATATTGATAAGTTAGAAGATTGTTTGGAGGATGCAGACTGTGTTGGCTTGACTCTCGCTAATATAGTCATCACCCTCCTTCTTTATGCTGGTGATATTGTTCTTATGGCGAAGAGTCCATATGTCCTAGGTAAGCAACTAATAACCCTCAAGGAATTCTGCTCTGGCATGGGCATGACTGTGAACACTAACAAAATGAAGGTTATGATAATTAAATCCAAAAGGATCACTTACGATACTTTTGTTTATGACAACAATATATTGGAGAAAACTTGCCTTCATATAAGTATCTTGGAATTGATATGCACCACAAGCTCAATTGGAACTATATCGTTGAAAAAATGATAAATGGAGGGTGGAAAGCTTATTATGGGCTCATAAACAATTGTAAATAAATAGACCTTTGGATTTGGGATAAAATAAAACTCTTGTTTCACACTCTCATCACTCCAGTTATCTTATATGGATGTGAAGTTTGGGGTTGCACTATATCAAGATAATCCTAGAGAAAGATAGAACATAGCCAAAATAATTTTATAACTTATAATCTCAAAATTAAGGGCAATACACCCTATCCTGTCCTCCTCATAGAAGCAAACCTTTCCCCCATTGAGAGTGTTCCTATGATTAGATACCTAATGTACAAGAACAAGATAAACGAAATGGATGACAAGAGGCTCTTCAAAATTGCTTCAAATTCTACCCAAAACCACTAGTGGCTCAAGCAGGGATGACATAAAGATGCCAAATCTTGGCTAAATTATTGGGGAATACAAGAAGAAGCCATCATGCAAAATATACATAATATTACAAATATTATCACTTCTAAATCTAAGGAGAATATGTAGTGTGACAAAGAATTACTGGATAAAAGGAAATTAAGATACTACAAGGAGGTAGTCAACCCTAATTTAGAAGATGAAAATTATCTCTCATTTTTGAAAAATGCAAAGAAGAAAATCAACATTGTTAAAATAAGAACAAATTTTCACTAGCTACATAGTGAAAGTGGGCGTTGGAAAACTCCCAAAACACCTTGGGAGGAGAGAATATGTCATCTTTGTGACACTAGGGAGGTAGAGGATGAAAAATACTTTCTCTTGGATTGCCCTATCTATACCCATATTAGATCCCAATTTAAAAATATCTGCCACATTAACTTCCCTAACCTCCTAAGACATCAAAATTATAGTGATCTTAGAAAACTTCTCTCAATACTTTTTGATCATAAAAATACAATTTTAAAGAAATTAAAGTAATCTCTTATTTTCTTAAGATCAATCATTAATTTTTGTTTAATTACTATTTTTTAATTTAATAAAAAATAAATTCATTAATTTAAATATAAAATGTTCATAAATACATTTATTTTTTTTAATATACAAAATTCAATTTTTTTAAAGTTAAATTTAATCTTCTTACAAATCATTTAAATTTAAATGTATAAAATTTAAATATTTATAACTACAAAATAAATTTAATCTCATTTGAAAACGCGTTTATGAAATCTAAAAAATTTAGCACTTAAATGTTTTCAAAATAAATGATAGAGGTAATGTAATGAAAACAAAAAGGTCGTTGCAAAATAGGACAATACATTGAAAACATACAATGGTTTCATAACATTTCATGTCGGAATTTGTCTGGTTTCTGAAGACTTCATGTCGGAATTTGTATTTGTATGGTTTCTGAAGATTATAATAATTCCTTTTTTCAAAAGATCAAATAATTTCAATTTTTATTTTTATTTTTTTATCAATTATTTATTATCATCAAAGTGGTTGGGGAGTGATTATATTAGTAAATATAAAAATGTGGTTGGGGAGTGATTATATTAGTAAATATAAAAATGTTTTTTTGGAGCATTTCTTATGTTCACTTTTTTCGAGCCTCACAAAAAAACTGTTTTTTTTAACATTTTTTCAAAAAACTACAGTACTTTTAAGATACAAGTTCAGAACTAACTTTCAACAATTTTCCTTTCCAAAAGAAAGGCAGAAATACATAAAGAACCAATTCTTCATCTTTATAATACTATTAATTTAACTTATGATTAATCTTTTAAAAGTCTGTGTTTGTATTTCTGTATCCTCTACATAATATTATTTTATCCTCGTCCAGTTGTAGTGCTTTTTTTTGAGAGTTGATCAACCTCTTTGTTATATTCTCTGTATATGTGTTGAACTTTGAGTTGTAGAAACTTTTCTTCCAATTTTTGTTATCCATAGCTGCAAAGATACCATTGACACTGTAGAATTGTTTTCATTAGTAAACCAGTCAATAATAATTTTTGAATCCCCTACCAAGTGCAACCTTGTTATCTTTTTATAATATGCAAAATATAAGATACACCACAAAGCTAGTAGTTCACCCTGTGTTAGTTCCTCTACCACAATTCATCTCTACTCTGAAAGTCCCCAAAATTGGGCATTTTAAAAGGGCTCCAACCCCACATTTATTACACCTATCTTGAGAAAAAGGACTCCAACCCCACATTTATTACACCTATCTTGAGAAGCACCGTAAAAAGGAATCTCACTGCGAGATCCCAATCAATAATAGGAGGCCTATCAATCATTCTATGCTAAAACTGTTGAGCAATTTTTAGTTCCACCAACTCTTGAAGTATTCTGTTAACCTTCTAAAAAGGATAATCTTAAAAAATTACCAGGTTCCTCTGCTTCCAAATCTTCCAACAAATATAACAAGGGATTTCTTTACAATTTCCCCTTTCTAAACCAATTTTGAAAACACTCTATCTACCTTCAACAATCATCAAAGTGGTTGGAGAGTATAAGTTAAGGAAGATTTAATGTGACTTTACATTTTAAATGATAATGGTTATGAAATAAAATAACAAATATTTTATATTTTATAACTTTTTATAATAATGATATTTTATGATATGATATTATTGAAATTTAGTTTTTTTATAAAATTATTATTTTATGTAAAAAATTATTTTTTTTAATATTTTTAGATTAATTAATTTTACAATGTTAAAATGTGTAATTTCATTAAATTTAATATATATATTTTTAAAATTCTAGTTTCATTTAAATAGATATAATAAAAACAAAACAAATTTATTTTATTAATGAACAAAGTTGGGTAAAAAGATTTAGATTCAATTAATTATTATTTTTATCTATTAGATCTTCAAATAGAGTGAATTAGGAATTAAAAAATCATGCAATCATTTTTATATTCATAATAATATATTTCAAATAAAAATGATTGCATATTTCATAATAATATATTTTTATATTAAAATCATGTTGTATATTCATTTTCTCCACTTGTTTGAATTTTTAGTACTTCTTCCCGATTCTAGTCCCGTGATTCTAGTCCCGTGGATCTTGCTATATTGTTATGGTACTCATTCATAAAGGTCAAAGATCATCCAAAATAATTGGCTTAAATTTATTTTCGAAATCAACTTTTCCTTTACTTTGTTTTACCACGTCATGCAAATCAACTTTTTCATTACTTTTGTTGTACCACGTTATGCTTTATATAACGTGGGTGTAAGGGATGTTTGGTGTGATGCATGTAAGGACATTAATCAGGAAGAGGGCTGGAAAATGAAGACTCTGGAACTCTCAAAAAGGTTCACTCATTTGAACTGTCAGCACTTCCCTAGATCCTTTAATCAAGAAGCAGACGCTCTATCAAAGAGAGCTCTCTCCCAGTTGCCAGGAAAACTCTCGATCTACCACGTTGAAAATGGGATCGAGAGTCCCACCACAGTCCTGGATATTTTCTGATCCCCAGCGGCCAWCTTCAGCCGATCCGACTGTCCATTCTTGAGTTTTCCAGCAGGTGGCTGGGCGTCTTTCTTCCTGTCAGCACAACTCGGTTTAAATTGGCTCAAGGATGGGGCGATCTGGCGACTATTGGGGCGATTTACTCCTCGCCTGTCCTGCTTTCAAGAACAGAACCTCCGCTGTGATATAGATGACAGCGTTTTATTTCCTCTTCTGAAATGTCTGTTACTGTAAAAACAATTTTATATTTAATATAAAATTGAGTCATTTTTTCATGGAAAAAAATGTAAGGACATTAATAAAATCTCTTGAAAATTTCCAAGAAACTTAATATTAAAAAATTAAAAAATAAAATTAATATCTAAAAGTTTATACAATTTTTTTGTTTTTTGTTTTAATTAAATATTCAATATTAAAATAGATTTATATTAATTAATTAATAAAATTTAAATTATACATTAAAAATATATTTTAAAATTGTTAAAGTGACAATTAATGAATTCTTAAAATCTTGTAAAACCTCGTCTCTTCTACAAACATGAAGCCCCGAAATATAATGGATGGGTCAAAATAACCCCCAAATATAATGGATGGATCACAATAAACTTGTATTGAAGTTCGAAAAACAAACTTTGATTAATAGGAAAAGGGTAAATGCAAGAGACCACAAAGAGCATTTTGCGCCATTGGTTTAAATGTTTAGGGGAAGTATTAAATAACGAAGTTTGAATAAGAGATGGAGATGGAGAGAAGTTCATGAACCGAGGGACATTGGGTAGGGTTTTTTTTCAAATCAGTTATTGGATTTCCACCAGTTTAGTGCTTATAGTAGTTCCCTTATTTGTTGTGTGGTTATTGACTGTGTATCTCTTCCTTCTAAACTTATTGTTGCTTTGATTTGATTCGTTCTCGGCGTTTCATTTCCTTTAGAACTCCTTTGTCATCTTGTTTCCTGGTTCCTAACAGGAGCTTCTTGTAGTTTGTTTTTTCATATCCTTTTACTTTGCACTGTTTTCCTCTCCCTGTTCCCGAGTTATACGAGATTTTTCTTGTCTTCTATTGTTGTTGGCTTGGAAGAGGGTCAGGTTTAGCTTGAGTTTCAAACCTTATTTTTTTTCTATTCAGAGTGAGTGCTTGTCAACTCCTGTTGTGTCAGATTGACTGGGATCTGTTGGGACAAAATGAAGAGGCTCTCCAATAACACTCTAGAACGAAAGATCAGTTCACTTATGAGCCCGGAAGATGAGGAAACTTGGAGACAAGTGGGCCTCTTTGACAAGGTGGACAAGTTGAAAAGTGCTCCTGGATGTTCTTCACCTACTATTAACAGGTCTTTCCCTTCTTCCAGTTCTCTCGCCTGTCCTCCTCTGCCTCCTTTGCTCAGTCCTCCTTTTTTAGACACTGTTATCCTGCCCTCAGGAATCCCTTAGGCAGGCAAACTCTTGACCTTGGATACCCCAGTTCCGTTGGTTCCTTCTTCCTCTTTGAGGGGACACAGGAAACCTGGTGTACAAAATTATTATGTCCCCTGTTCTAGGAAGACTTGGAAAGAAAACAAGAAGGCTAAACGACTGGTGTTAGGTAACGATGTGGGTTTAGAAGACACTTGCAGAAAGGCGCTTTGCGTGCTAGTTGGTCGGATTTCTTACAAATATCTGAGTAAAGTTTCTCTGGAGGATTGGATTAAATCCCAGTGGTTACCCCTCCTAGGTTACCTCCCTGAGGTTATCTGTTTTACCAAAGGTTGGATTGGTTTTATTTGCTCTTTTCCAGAGGATGCAACTCTCTTACTAAGCTCTCTGTGGGTATTTGGGGGAAGGAGTCTTATGCTTAAATGCTGGAGGATTGCTTTCAAACCTGATACTGATTACTTCCAGTTCAAGCACCTCTGGGTACTCTTACCGGGTCTCTCGTTGTATCTCTGGAATGAAGGAGCCTTACGGGATATTGGCGACTCTTTGGGGAGATTCATTGCACTGGATTCCAAGTTCCATTCTGACCCTTGGCGGAAACTGGGTAAAGTTCTTGTGGAGATGGAAATTTTATGTGGGTTGCCAGAAACCTTAGAGATAGAGTGGAGAGGACGAAGGATTGCACAGACATTGGATTATCTCGGAGTGTCCTTCCGATGCAACCTTTGCCCCCAGACGGGTCACCTTCGTCGGGACTGTCCGGAGATTGTTATTGAGAGCTCTTCTGAAGATTTTGATATTCAGAGAAGCCCTCTAGATTATACTGATACTGATCCTTCTTTGAGTTTTTTACATGAAACATCTGGTGTGTTATCCTCTCCAACGCTTGAGCCTAATACTAGTCTAACTGGTAAGTTACAACTTCTTTGCCTTTCTCAGTTTAAATCCCTGTCTACTGAGGAGAAGGAGGTTCTAAATAAGTCGGCTTAGTCACTGGCATCTACCCTATCGAACAAGACTTCGAAGCCCGAGTCGGCTGACTTTTTCCCTGACCCTCCTCAAGCGGATCCTTCCCTTTCTTCCTCTCTACAACCTCCTGCCACTAAAACTCCGCTCGTTTCACTTACTACTTCACTCCAGTCTACAGTTCCCCTGCAACCTTCTACTATACCTCTCCTATCACCTTCCCTTCTCCCTTCCTCCGAAAACCTCTCTGTGCCTTTGAACCATTCCCTAGACGAGTCGCTCTCAGGCTCTCCGTTCTTGCCAGGCTTCAGGGAGGCTGAGGAGGATGACTCATCTTTCTCTACGGCGCTCGAATCTGTATCTCCTAACCTTATTGAGACCCGTGACCCTGTTTTGTTGCCTATTTTCCTTGGTAAAGAAGTTGTTGTCAACAGTGGAGATATTGGCTCTTCCTCCTTGCAAGCTATAGGTAAGGGATTTAAATATTTTTCTTGGTCACATGGCATTGCTTCAGAACTCTCGCCGATCAAGACTAGAAGCTCTTGAAAGAAGCAAGTGGCTTCTAGTAGTCAAGCAAATGTTCTTGTTCGTTCTTCCTCGGATACCGGGGCCCTTAGAGCAATGAAGGCCCCAGCGAGGGAAAAATGATGTTATTTCTCTCCTTGAACATTCGAGGTATTGGAGGCACCCTCAAGGTTGCCTCAGTTCGCAGACTGTTGGACCGCACCAAGCCGGATAATGCTTTTACAAGAGACTCTCTCAGATGAACAAAAAGCTCGTGATTTTTTTTCTTCTGCTTCGTCCTTCCTGGGTTGTGACTGCGGTTAAATCTCTAGGATCTTCTGGCGGGTTACTGGTCGCGTGGGACCCTAACCCCTTTGAACGAATCCCTTACTTGACGGTCGGAGGTATTTTTTTAACCTGTAGCTGTATTTATTCAAAAAAGAAGCTGGTGTTTCTTAATATTTATGGGCCTTGTTTAGACTGAAAGAAATTCTAGAGTACATTAGCAAAAAGTGGTATTCTCTCAACTCTGAATCTCATCGTTGCTGGTGATTTCAATTTCATTTTATCCTCGGATGAAAACTGGGGGGGTTCCTTTGTTTCTGGTTCAAATGAGGAATTTTACAGAGACTTACTATCGTCACTAAAGTTGGTAGATATCAAGCCGTCGAAGTTGGTCCCAACTTGGCATAACGATAGATTCGGTCATGAGGCTATTGCCAGGAGGCTTGATAGATGTTTAATTCCTGAAGGTTTATTATCTACTGCTGGCCTTTCGAGATCATGCGTGGAATACCCATTTATCTCTAACCATGCTCCTATTCTTATCCAACTGGAGAACACACCTTTATATAAGGCGTTTCCATTCAAGTTCAATTCGATTTGGCTGCAGGATGTCGAAATTGTAAAGCTGGTCCATTTAATATGGAAGGATCCTCATTTTATGAAGGAGGGAAACATCCAGTTACGACTAATCTAAAAACTTAAAGAGCTCAAATGACAAACTAAAATCTGGCAAGCTAAAGTCAAGACACATAACAATCTTTATTTGGAGAATTTGGAATTTGATATTAAGCAACTTTTATTAAAATCAGTTGAGAATCCCTTATCCTCGAAGGATGATAGGCATCTCCGTCAGTTGGAATCAAACAGGAACAACTATCTTCATAGAGAGGAAGAAACCTGGTGCATCCATAGCAGGGCTACTTGGATACAAAGTGGAGATTCCAATACAATTTTTTTTCATAAAATGGCCAGCAACAACAGAAATCAGAAGCATATTTGGGAGTTACAAAAGGAAAATCGGGATAGCATAACAGATCAAGAGGCGATAAAAGAGGAGGTTGTCATCTACTTTAATCATTTTTTCAAAGAAAAAGAAGCTACCAACTATACTGAACTGACTAGGATATCAAGCCTTTATCCTAGGATGGTGGAAGAGGATGAAGATGAGACACTCAATAAGCCTGTAACTCTAGCAGAATTAAAGTCTATTTTAGAAAAATTTTAAAAAGAGAAAAGCCTAGGCCCAGATGGGTGGACTACTGAGTTTTTCACATTTTTCTTCGATCTTGTGGGAGGTGATCTCCTTGAAATGGTGGAAGACTCAAGGACAAAAGGGAAACTTTGTGGAGGTATCAATTCCACCATTTTGGCACTTATTCCGAAGGTTAACAAGCCGATGACATTTGATGACTATTGCCCAATCTCATTATGCAATCTTATTTATAAGGTGATCTCAAAATTCCTTGTGAATCGGATCAAGCCGATTCTGTCAAAGTTTCTTTCTCCAAAACAGTTGGGTTTCCTGAAGAGTAGAAGAATCCAGGACGCTATTGGTACGGCTCATGAGAGTCTCCATAGTATTAAAAAAAAGAATATTAAATCGCTGGTGCTAAAGTTAGATCTCAAAAAATCCTATGACAAAATTGACTGGGATTACTTAAGGATGATTTTACTCTCAGTAGGTTTCGGGGTTAAGCTAACAGGATGGGTTATGAGCTGTGTTTCCAGTGCCATTTTTGCAGTTTTGATTAATGGGGAGGCGTCAGATTACTTTAAAAGCTAGAGGGGGCTTCGTCAGGGATGCCCGTTATCCCCATACCTGTTCATATTGATTATGGAAGGACTCAGCCTGATGCTATCCAGAGGTAGTGATAATCACAATTTATCAGGTATTAAGGTTTCAAAATTTCTGAAGATCATCCACTTAATGTTTGTCGATGTTGTTCTTGTTATGTTCAAGGCAGATCCGTTGGATTGGAAAGTAATTTTTGATATCCTTCAAGCTTTTTGTCTTGTTTCGGGGCTCTGCATAAACTCTACAAAGGCTACAGTCCACTATTGGGGGCTTGAGGATTCAGAGCTATCTCAATTTAAATCCATCTTACTGTTTACATTTGCATATTTAAATTTGGGTTTCAAGTACCTAGGTTACCATTTAAGGTTGGGAGCTTCCAAAACTGAAGACAAGGGATGGCTGGTGGCAAAGTTTGAAAAAAAAATTGGGCTTTGGTGTAATAAATGGTTATCAATCGGAGGTAGATTAATCTTGGTAAAAGCAGTGTTGGAGAGTCAGTCAGTATTTTGGATGTCTATGGAGGTGATTCCTAGAGCTATTCTAACAAAAATTCGACAATTAATGTTTTCTTTTCTGTGGAGTGGACAAAGGGCAAAGGTTTGTCTCCATCTTTGTAGATGGGATATCCTGGCAAGACCGAAACACTGTGGAGGCTAGGGGCTCAGAAACCTTTTGTATTTCAATTCTGCGTTAATTGCAAATACCTTTTGGAGGGCACTTATTGTCGACAACATCTGGCATAGATTACTTCGGGGTAAGTACCTGGGGGATACTCCTTTCATTGAATGGATTTGTTTTCCTACTCATCTGCGGAAAAATACGCCGAGTTTCTGGAATGGTATGACCAAGAATATTGGCGTAATACTTCATTGGTTGCGGTGGAGTCCCGGTTCAGGCACCTCGATTCGCTTAGGCAGGGACAAAATATGTGGAATGGAGAATTGTTCTCTTCTTTCAGAATCCTTGTGTTCGCAACTTCAACTTAATCACATAACACATCTAGCCCAGGCGAGCATCACTAATAGGTTGTCTCTCTATCCATAAGATGGCGATCCAGCGAGTCTTTGAATCTCCATGACCAGAATAAAATTGAGTGGAATTCCTTCACGTCGGTATTGAGGGTGGCTAATATTACTCTCAGTAATGGTGATGACACTCTTGTGTGGGCCGACGGGGACGCGTCGGGAGCCATTATTGCCACAAATATCTATCGGGCACTCATTTATCCTTTAAATTTTTTGTGTGATAAACCATGGACTCATAAGTTTTGGAAATGGCAGATTCAACTTAAAATCAGATTGTTTGCATGGCTGGTAGTGTTTGATAAAATCCTCACCTAGGACGTCTTGTAGAGACGAGGTTGGGTTGGTACAGGGGTCTGCAAGCTCTGTAATATCAACTCTGAAACAACAAATCATTTATTAGTTCATTGTCCCTTCACTCAAGCAGTCTAGCGAAAGTTGTATAAAATCTTCCATTTAAATTTCCTGTGGGAGGGTACCTCGATTTCTGATTGTTTTTATAAGTGGACTTTAGATTTTTTCTGCTCGTGCAAGCATGGCAGCTATTGCTTGCTGGCATATTTGGATTGAGAGGAATAAAACACTATTTGAAGATTTTAGCCCCTCTCTTGACTCAGTAGTTCACAAGATTACAACTTCCTTTTCTTGGCAGCCATCAATTATAAAACCCATCCAAAACAGAGTTTGCAAATTGACCCTGACCGAGGGAGTCACTTTGGTGTGTTTTGATGGAGCAACTCTTTCAAATGGAAGTTGTTGTGCTGCAGGTGGCATTTTCAAGTCTCATGCATCGAGGATTACAAAATGGTACTTAAACTGTGGACTGGGTACCAACACAAAGGCTGAGCTCATGGGTTTGTGGGTGACTCTTACCTTGGCTTCGCTTTGGGAGACTGATAATATCCAAATCTTAGGGGATTCAAAAGTTATCATTGACTGGATTAATCAAAAGGGTCAGCTCCATGCGGTGAACATTGAAGGATAGAAGATTAAAACTAAGGAATTGGCAAGAAATATTACAAATACAAGTTACAAGCATATTTACAGTGAGCAAAATAAAGAGGCCGACTTACTGTAAAAAAGGGTGCTTAAGGAACCTAAAGGTAGGTTGTCAGTTTATCATTGGGATAAAGGGAAAGAGAGCCCTCATACTCACCTCAATATCTTCGAAGCTTGACCTCTTAGATCAGTGAGTGATCGAGTTGTGTGTGGAGAAGCTGAGTGTCTTGTGGAATTTTCTGATACTTTATGCTGACTATTGTTCTTCAGTTCAGTATGTAGGTGTGAGCTTTTGTGTGATCAGTTTTTATTCTCCTTTGTATCCGCTGCAGTCAATTTTCATTAGGTTGGTCCCTATCTTTTGTATCTTTTGAAACGATACCGCTATGTAAAAGAAATTATACCTTATATAATTTTGATTCTTTTTTCTATTGGAAGTTGAAGACTAAAGGCCAAAAAGTGATCATGGAACGTGCTTTAAAGTTTTAATTGATATAATAATGAAGTAATGATTTTCAAATGCTTTTAGCAAATGACATTTGTATTTGATGATGGCGTCCCAAGATTTCTAAATACTTTTTCGCTTCCCAATATTTCTAAATACTTTTAGTTACAAAAGTTCCTTTTCCCTATATGAGAACTAGAGCGGTTAACAAGTTGTGCAGATTTAGGGTACACCATATCTCACGGCCATGCAAAGCCAAATTTTCAATCTATGGCTTATGCATTTCTTGCACGAATTTCCTAACTTAAGTTCAGATATTATGGAGAACCGCAAAAGTATGATGCCATTTTCATATATTCAAAACTACAAACTACTTCTCATTGTTTCTCTAGATTAACTAACCGTCTTCTCCATATCTTCAAACCTTGGGCCAATGTTGCTCCACACAATTTGA
>SNQJ01S0011115.1:639136-656695 GCA_010110895.2 Picea sitchensis
TGTTTGATAAAATCCTCACCTAGGACGTCTTGTAGAGACGAGGTTGGGTTGGTACAGGGGTCTGCAAGCTCTGCAATATCAACTCTGAAACAACAAACCATTTATTAGTTCAATGTCCCTTCACTCAAGCAGTCTAGCGAAAGTTATATAAAATCTTCCATTTAAATCTCCCGTGGGAGGGTACCTCGATTTCTGATTGTTTTTATAAGTGGACTTCAGATTTTTCTGCTCGTGCAAGCATGACAATTATTGCTTGCTGGCAGATTTGGATTGAGAGGAATAAAACACTATTTGAAGATTTTAGCCCCTCTCTTGACTCAGTAGTTCACAAGATTACAACTTCCTTTTCTTGGCAGCCATCAATTATAAAACCCATCCAAAACAGAGTTTGTAAATTGACCCTGGCCGAGGGAGTCACTTTGGCGTGTTTTGATGGAGCAACTCTTTCAAATGGAATTTGTTGTGCTGTAGGTGGCATTTTCAAGTCTCATGCATCGAGGATTACAAAATGGTACTTAAACTGCGGAGTGGGTACCAACACAAAGGTTGAGCTCATGGGTTTGTGGGTGACTCTTACCTTGGCTTCGCTTTGGGAGACTGATAATATCCAAATCTTAGGGGATTCAAAAGTTATCATTGACTGGATTAATCAAAAGGGTTAACTCCATGCGGTGAACATTGAAGGATGGAAGATTAAAACTAAGGAACTGGCAAGAAATATTACAAATACAAGTTACAAGCATATTTACAGTGAGTAAAATAAAGAGGCCGACTTACTGTAAAAAAGGGTGCTTAAGGAACCTAAAGGTAGGCTGTCAGTTTATCACTGGGATAAAGGGAAAGAGAGCCCTCATACTCACCTCAATATCTTCGAAGCTTGAACTCTTAGATCAGTGAGTGATCGAGTTGCGTGTGGAGAAGCTGAGTGTCTTGTGGAATTTTCTGATACTTTATGCTGACTATTGTTCTTCAGTTCAGTATGTAGGTGTGAGCTTTTGTGTGATCAATTTTTATTCTCCTTTGTATCTGTTGCAGTGAATTTTCATTAGGTTGGTCGCTATCTTTTGTATCTTTTGAAACGATACCGCTATGTAAAAGAAATTATACCTTATATAATTTTGAGTCTTTTTTCTATTGGAAGTTGAAGACTAAAGGCCAAAAAGTGATCATGGAGCGTGCTTTAAAGTTTTAATTGATATAATAATGAAGTAATGATTTTCAAATGATTTTAGCAAATGACATTTGTATTTGATGATGGCTTCCCAAGATTTCTAAATACTTTTTCGCTTCCCAATATTTCTAAATACATTTAGTTACAAAAGTTCCTTTTCCCTATATGAGAACTAGAGCGGCTAACAAGTTGTGCAGATTTAGGGTACACCATATCTCACGGCCATGCAAAGCCAAATTTTCAATCTATGGCTTATGCATTTCTTGCACGAATTTCCTAACTTAAGTTCAGATATTATGGAGAACCACAAAAGTATGATGCCATTTTCATATATTCAAAACTACAAACTACTTCTCATTGTTTCTCTAGATTAACTAACCGTCTTCTCCATATCTTCAAACCTTGGGCCAATGTTGCTCCACACAATTTGATTTTTTCTTGACACTGCTCTAGAGTGATGGTGGGTGGCTTTTGCCTTTAACTTTTTCACCTGAAGTTAAGAACTAGATTCCAGGATTGCCTTGAGTTCATACCTTATTAACAAATTGAGGTGGGAGGATGGATTGACAACATTGCAACAAAATGTATCAATTACAATCAATGGTGAGAATATGACATCAATAATTGTAAATGTATAATGTTGATTGTTGCATTTTTAGTGATTTTAAATTCTTCATTCAAAAGAATATGGGTGTGTAAAAATAATTACAAATTCATTTAAATCATAACAACTAAATAATAAATTCACCAATTTTGTGTTATTTTGATTTGCATAAGATGAGGTGTGCCAACAAGCTATAAAACACATTGATGTAATGACATTATATGCCAGTAATGACATTCATTTAATTTTTTAAATCGTCAATAATAACAATATATTATATAACATAATAATATATGGTGGGCCTAATGGTTAAGAACATGTGCTTCCTCCTAAGAGGTCACAAGTTCAAATCTAGAGGGGGGGCATGAGTTACAAATATTATAGCAGAGGTTGTGCATCTGCAGGCTGACAACTTACAAGTCATGAGATTCTTTCGCTGGCAACTTACAAGTCACAAGATTCTTTGGAAATTGGGCAGTGTCACATCCTGGGGAGTGAAGAAAAGATCAAGGATTTAGAGGGAAGAAAAGATCAAGGATTCAAAAACATGCAAACATGCATGCAACTATCTAGAGAGGTAAGACTCATTAGTATTAAAATTCAACTGTAGTGATGGAAATTGTCTTCATTTGGTTGAAGATAGAAAACACCTTCTTGCACACTTGTTTTCTCATTATATTTGGTTGAAGCTAGAAAACACCTTCTTGCACACGTATTTTCTCATTATATCTGGTTTTTGAGAATCCACATTAAATACCTTCTCACCTGTGTTTTTAATGTCTTTTTGAATACTAATAATGTCTATTTTATTTTATTTTATTTTAGTTGTTATTTAAAAACCAAATCCAAAATAATTCAAGTAACATTTATTATTTCATTAATAACGATAATTATTTCAAATTTTGCAATCCATAACTTTTATTATTATTTTTACAACACTCATTAGTAACTACTTTTTTCCTTTTTCTCATAGGTTGTAGCTATCTTGGCATATTTGCATCCATACTACTTAGTGTTTGGTCAATTGTTTTTGTATAGTGATTGGATCTCTATGTAATTGAGACATAAAAAAAAGTTGGAACCTCTTATTTGGTGATTTTCAAAATTGAAACTGTGTGCAAGCTATTATATCGTTTATGTTTTTAATAGTGTTGTATTCCATGTAAAACAATTTCATAATAATTTTATGTTGTGTCTGGGATGTTTTTGTATTTACAATAAAAATGAAAAAAATATATATTATACATAATATTTAAATGACGAACAAAAACAAAAACAAAACAAACTTTACGGAAAAAACATTTTAAGAAAATGCCTGTCATAAAAAAAAATACATGATGAATAAGAATGCCCATCAAATTTATACCATGATCATATTCATGAACTTTGATCATTTTTATGCTTAACATTGGTTTGGTTTTACTTTTAGTCTATTTTTATTAATACATGAAAAATGTCGCTACTTCCAAATCAATGAGAATCTCACTAAAGTGCTATATGTACCCATTACGTTCGTTCCTTTCATAGCCCAATTATATTAAAAGTGGGTATATATACCAATATATTATACAAGTTAAAACCTAAAATAACATATTATTATACAAAAAGTTATGTAACTTATCCCTGTAATTAAATTTTTTAAGGTAAACAACTTTCGGCCATCGCCAAACAAAACATAACTTCCCCTTCAAAAATCAAAGTTTCATTAAAAAAAAGCCAATTCAAAACAATAGCAGCTACAAAGTGCAGCAAGTCCCTACCAATTGTGCAGAGGGAAGTCTAGCTTTCTTGAATTCTTGGAAAGATAGCACTTGATTAATTGCTTAATATAAATTATTTAGGAAATATAGGGAAACAACAATTTGGAGGACGTGGAGCAAGTTTCCCATTGTACAAGACCTCGCTGCCTAGCCATGAACCTTCATGAAGTGTATAATGTAAAGAGATTCCACTTGTAGTGAAAAATAATCCCATTATGACTATCGAAATAGAAAGTGAATTAATACCTCGTTACTAGATTTGGTTTCGCTATTAAACCACCCATTGTACTTATCAATATATCCTCTAGATGATTTGGTTTCACTAAATAAACCACCCATTGTACTTATCAATATATCCCCTAGATAATAGATGATTGATTTAGGGTTTTCTACTTGCTTCCCCAATTTGAGAATTAAATTTAACCATAGTTAGTGGACCTGTGAATTGTCAGTGAACAGAATGGGAACATACCTGCTCCCTTGTTGTAGTTAAATGTCTTTGACTGTATATAGTAGGTATGTCATCGTTGTCGCTATCTGTAACATAAAATATTAGATGTCGGCATAACAAAGAATTAAAATCGACGCTTCGACGTTAACGGATATGGCAGTTGATGTGCAAATTTGTTCGCCATTAACGCCAGGGTTTTGACTCTCAGTCATCGAGACTGGAGTGATGTGAGGCTTTAAATTTACAACGAGTATTTTATGCAAATTTATATAATCTACCATGTATTTAAAGTATATTACCTTTACACACCTAAATCCACATGGAACATACATTAATAACAATGGGATGCCATTGGAGCATTGGAATTTGAATTTGAGATTATTTTGAGCACAATGACTATGCCACTTACATTAATTTTTTCTAAAAAGTATCATGGAAGTTTGGAGCGTCTCAATTATACAATATACATGTGTTGTAGTCTCGTGGAGTTCAAGCTTCAACGTGGTGACCTAACCCTAACACATACGGGATTTCGAGTTATGCATTAGCTTCCACCTGGTTTGCATGCATGTTGCCCTTGCCTCCACTCCACAAGGTTTGCATCCATCACAATCACAGGTTCGATGCCCACCAGGGATCACTCAACCAACTGCGATGCATGCAAGCTTGAATAGGGATGTAGATCATATGGTTATAGCTTAAGCCTGGACAAAGTTGTCCATAGCCTAGTTATTGCATACGGTGACAATGCAACCTTGAATTTTAAAAACCATAGAGAGTAGAGGCACAACACTGGAGAACCCACAACTAACTCAGAATAATATACTCACGTTTCCTATGTCATTGGTAAGTAACTGGATTTAGAGAAAGAACAATGGCCCTCAAAACACAACCCCAGTTATTGTGTTTTGAAGAGAAATAAGAAGATCGAATATCGTGGAGTCGCCACTGAATTCGTCCTTCATGGAGTCGCCAGATAGATTATTACAACCATAATAGTGTCCAGGATTTGTCTATCATCAAAGTTGGATCTGTGTCGTCTCCCAAGGAAGCTGAGCTTCAATCTCCTCTCCCCGGCAACGACACCAATTTATTATCACCCCAAGAAACTCTTTGGGGTTGTAGGCCAAAGATGCTTGGTAATTCAAGAATATGGTAAATTTGGTATGCTTGGAACAATGGGATAACTTAATGGCTAATGAAATGGACCACTTATCATGCATTCGAATAAGACAATGCTTTTAGAAATCAATAATCAGACAACAAAGTTGGAACAGGGGATGAAGAATACTAGTCTAGATAACCAAATACAACAATGTGCGGGGTCATACAAGATAGTAAGAAGTCCTTTAATTCGAATTTGCCACCTTTGGCAAAAAAAATTTTTTTTGCTCATAAACTAGGTCACCAATTTTACCTTTCCACCTTCTTAAACACATGATACATCAAGATAAGACCTTAAATCTGATGTATTTAATTATTATGCATCTTTAGAAACCAACCTTGAAAGATTTGGTTGAGAAAAAGTCAGATCTGGGCAAAAATACGACCTTGCTGCCATGTAACAAGTTTCACTAGCTCTTTTGTCCTGAATCCGACCCTTTAGCTGTTGAAAAGCAGAGCTTTCACTAGCTAACTAGCAAAGTTCAAGGCACAATAGTTGTTGAAAGCGTAGATTTTTTAAATGAAAACTGCCTTGGGAAAAATCGAATTTCTGAGTCGTGGAGAGTCCGTTTTACATGCTTGAATAATCGATTGACATCTAGAAATCCTAAGCTTTCCAATGGTACTTTCAAATCTGCATTTGGAGCTCGGGAAGGAAGTCAAAAGTCCCTCGCAAGATTACGCATAATTTTTCAAACAAATTTTAGAATGAATTATTTGATCGCTAACACATAGTGCCACCAAAATCATACCTTATAAAGTTTTCTATGGCAAAAAAAACCCTTTAGTCACTTCCTATCCACTTGGAACATCCAAGATTCAAGAAATGGATTTCACATTTAACGCCAAAATAGCCATTCTCCACACACTTAAGGATAATATGGTTTTGTTTTGAAATTGAGTGAAGTAATAGGTTGATTAACATCGCTCTAAGCGATCTTTTGATGAAGAGGATCAATTGTTCTTTCGTCTCCAACCCTATAAGAAATCGTATCTCAAAGATAAGAGTTATCACCAAAATTCTATTACCCCTATAAGATACTCCAACAAATTGAACCGACTGTGTATCGATTGTCTCTTCTAGCCCACTCCAGGATTCACCCAATCTTCTATGTGTCATGTTTGAAGAAGTTCATGGGGGGCGATTTCCAATTTCAGGTCGACCTTCCTAAACTTGCTGAAGAGAGTTCAATTTGGTTATAGCCGGAGAGAGTACTGGTCACAAGAGAACGTTGATTGTGCCATTGCAAAATTCACAAGGTCGTGATCTAGTGGAAGTGTACATAGTTGGACAATGCCACCTAGGTACCAATAATGATTTTACAATAGTTTCCACACCTACGACCTTGAAGACAATGTTATTCTTGAAGTGGGGGACGGGGGGGCATGTAAGGACCCTACTCCAACCTCCTACGTTTGGGATTACTGATTAACTAATGTACAAGTCCATCTTCTTTGAATAAGGTCAATTAGGTAGTTAGTTGATAGTTACTTAATGTAAAAGGATCATCTTTATTAAATAAGGCCCACTAAGTGGTTGCTACTCATTAATAATGGGGCTACAAGTAGTTGGGGAGAAATTATTTATAGAACTAGTAGGCTATCAAAAAGTGGGTGAAGGATTGTTATTATATCGGGTAGCTGCTTAAATGTGATTTTTGTGAGAGTTTGATCATATGAGATGTCATGCCAAATTTTAATGATGATATGAGGGAAAAAACATTTATAGGAATGTTTCCCAACCAAATAGTCCCTCAAATTTCTTGTTATATAATTTTTTTAGATTCACCCGGGAATGTAATTGTTGATAGATATTTCATTGTAATTGAATAAATTAAATGCTAGGTAATGAAAGTAAATACACTGAACATATGGAATGTAATTGTTGAGAGATATTTCAATCCATCTCCATGTTGACGTGATATTTATTTCATTTCCACTTTTCACACATTTGAGAATATTTTGATACAACATTGTAGCTTTTTTATCACTGGCGGAATCGACAACTGAGTCGGTCTCGTACTCACGTGACACGAGGTTGATTCTGATTGCCACCACTATAACCTCCAGTTGCCATACATATGCCCCTTTTGTAGGCATGGGTAAATCAAGGGGATTTGAAATCAGAACCTCATCGAAAATAACACTTCATATCACAACACTTGCCAATTGAGCTGCCCCACGGGGCTAATACAACATTGTAGTTAATGATATAATGTTTATATATATAATTTTATTTACTTGTCCAATTTACAAAAATAAGTTTAATGAAATTTAAAGTTGTTTTTTCGTATCAAAATATACAATCTATGTTTAACTCACCCTTAACATGTTTGGTTACAAATTTTGGCTAGTTAACTCATAATTTTAGTTGGGTTAAATTTTCTGAGTAATTAACTCATATTTTTACCTTAAAATTGTGCAATTGTAAAATTTTATGACTTAGTTATTATGGATTAGTTGAATAAACCACATTTTGCAAAATAATAAATAATATTTCCAAAACCATGTGAAAATTCTACCCATTAAAAAAATCTTTTAAGATCCCTTTACTCAATGAAATAAGATTATTCACGATAGAAATAGATAACATGTTATACTCTCCGCATAATTATGTTGGATACTCTTAATGAAGTAGGTATAGGCATGGACATTATGCAATAGTTTACAAACATACTTCGATTATCTTGCAAGAATAATAAAGAGAGGGGTTCTATTTTTTTTTAATCAAATGGCAGAAAATTCATGGCAAAATTTTGAAGTGGATAAAAGAGAATATTTGTTGGAAGTATACATTTTGAAGTGGATGAAAGAGAATACTTATTGGAAGTATAAATTTATTAACTCCCTTCATTACATTAAATAAATTATATTCCATTAACGGGACAAATTCATTAGATGTAACTCTCATTTAGAGATGACCATTGCGCATTGGTATTAATGAAAAGAAAAAGGATAGCATTGGGAAATGACCATTTCATTTGATATGCACAAAAAACCTATCTTCATTGATTTGTGTATTGGGACAGGTGCTCCAAATTGTGGATGAATTAAATTTATGTAAATCTAGATGACAAGATTGATATTTCAGTGCTCAGTAGGCTTGGAATTTCAAATTTATTTTATCTGTCAAGTGCAAATTTGATGGCATGTGTTTGTTTTTCATGCCTGTCATTTTACGTTTTATGCAGACTTATAAGTGTCTATTTTATTTATGTTATAAAAATGCTTATAAAAATCAAGCATATTTACAAAATATGGCTTATAATGCTTTAAAGAATACCACTACAAACGAGGGATTGTTTTTTGTTGGTTTTTTACAAACCCTGGATTACACGTACTGCCACCCATTTTATGTAGACAACTTCATCTGGAATGTGCTCAATATCTTTTTCTGATTTTCAGAACACGTGTTGCCACTCAGTTTTATATAATTTTGTTCGTAGTTCGTGTGTAGATGTATATAAATCCATCTAGAATGTGATGAATGGAATCCAAACTAAATCTCCAATGAAGGTTATCGAACTGTAGCCTAGTTTCTCTTGCTTTTGCATAAGGTGGGAGGTATTAGCAAATTCATATATACTCCAATGTATATTGGGGAATTCATGATCCATAAAAACTTTAAATGTATATTCGTTTTTTGAATCAGGTATATTGCTATGGATACCCGCTATCTAAATGCACCGTTGGTATGTTTCAATATAGTTTTGGTGTTCTTGGGCCAACTGAGATCAGCTTCTGCCGATGGTATGGGGCCACCCACATTATGGGAATGCTGGGACCCTGAAGCACATTTTCTAGTTCTTCCCCTAACCACCTCTATTTGGGCCTATGTGCCAGTCATACCTTCCAGCCTCCCTCTCCTAGAAAGGAGAGGAAAAGGAAAAATGAACAAATTGAGGAATAAAATAACTAATTGATATAGTGAACCACTAACAAGCAATGCCTAAAGAAAATAAGGATTTTTTTTAGTGCTTTGATTGACTAAGTGAAGCGGTGATCCATGAACAAGCAATGCTTGAAGAAGATAAGTTTTTTTTATTTTTTTTTTTCAAACATGAGAAATTAGTTTTTTTTTTTAAATTACAAATACTAGCTAAGCCAAGTGAACATACCAAAACCCCGTTGAGTGAAGAAGAGGTCTATCGTCTGAGGAAGGGAAAACAACGGGTACTGATCTGCCAAGATCAAGAACTTCATGGCTTCCTTATTCTCTCTCTTTGAAGACGGTTCACAGTTCATTGTTTCCTCCTGTTGATTCGAGTTCTCTTCCTATGTGAATTTCCTTTCCCGGAAGAATGGGCTTCCCTTAGCGACCACCGAAAATTTGGAGCTGCAGCCTGCGTTAGTAGCTAGTAGCTACCATCAGGATTCCGCCCTCCAGATTCAGTCTGATCATAAATTTATGAGTTAATGTATATTGTGGTGACACCAGAATGCAGCAAAATGATTAATTTATTGCATTTTTAATTATATAGAGCTACTTTCATAGTTCCACCTACTTCCTTGCAGGCTGCAAGTGCGTATAAGTTATAACCCAGCTTCCACGTCGTGACTCCTAGGCCCTACTACCTAGCCCTATGTTATACGGTATACCCACTAGAGTTTTTGACGGGCATTGGAGGCGATCACAAGTCAAACTGAAAGGTAGATAATTTTAATGCTAGTCAGTCATGACGTTTGAATTTTATAACCAAGTGTCAAATACGGGTTGAGGGGAAAAATACAGGCTGTAGCCCGTCAAATTCCAGGCCTGGTGCTCAGGGATCATTTCATATTTCCATGAAATGTGTTGAATTCTTACTTTTATTCTTTTGTTATTGTAGGGCCACTAATGTACAAGGGATGGTATCATCTCTTCTATCAACACAATCTAGACTCCAACTATATGGGGGCCACACACTATTAAAGGATCTAGTGCACTAGGTCTACCTCAACTTTCCCATGGCTCCCCACAGTGGGTAAGACACCAACAACATCTGGATTGGCTTCGCTTCATCCTTGGAAAATGGGAGCCTAGTGATGCTTTACACAAGATCCACCATGAATTGATTCAATTCCAAAACTTAGTTGTTCCACTCTCATTTTTGTCCCACACTATGGGATCGAGCTCAGGTAGTTTAGGTATCTAACAACAAGATTGAGATTTTTCTTGTTTGGACTTGTTTCAAATGACCCCCATGGGGAGATCTAGTCGTTTTTACGTGTTTTCATGCTCAGATTGATTTAATATTTACCTTTGGTAGTTGAATTGATGGATTTTCATCATTTTTTCCTTTAGAATTGTGTTTTATTGTCCCATTTGTACATTTTGAGGATTGTTCGACTTTGATCATTCAATATTATTTGTATATATGTTATTAGAGGTTAGCACATAGATTTGCTTGGTTGTCTTTTGTGTTGTTATTCAATTTTTTATTTATTCTCTTAAAGTTTCTAATACTTTGTTTCAAAATTTTCAACTCTTTTATGGGTTTCAAGATAGAGTGAAATAATATTTTGTAGCTAATTTCAAATTACGTATTGATTTCATTTTTTCCTTTAACAATTTTATAATCAACAACGACAATGGAAATGAATACCTCCATATTTACAGTCACAACTACCGACAATTGTAGTACTGACGTTTTCCATCTTTGTCCTCACACTAACTAGCAATTTGTTACCTACTCCTCATTTGGTGGATGGCACAAGTTCCATGGACTTTTTTTTCTCCATTCATGCATCTCTTGTGGCCTTTGTTATTACATTCTTGGCTTGCATGTTATTTTGAGAGCCATATTTTGATATATTATGCCTTTGGATATACATGATGAAGGTGTTTCCAAGCTTTGTTGTTTAAACAAGTTTTGTGTAATGTTCCCAACCAAAATTTGGCCAAGAACTAAGGTTTTTGTTTGATGTTTTGTTTTGCAGGTTTCTATTACAGAAAGATGTGCTAAAGTATTTTGGTGAGTTTATTGCATAGATGCCATCACAACAAGTATGGAACACACAGTAATGAAGTTAACACATAAACAAAGATAACAAGCTTAAGATCTGACCTTTATTTAGATAGAAT
The DNA here is from genome assembly GCA_010110895.2 of Picea sitchensis. NCBI lineage: Eukaryota > Viridiplantae > Streptophyta > Pinopsida > Pinales > Pinaceae > Picea > Picea sitchensis. The sequence goes on from SNQJ01S0011115.1 coordinate 650,351, forward strand.
AAGTGATCTTCATACATAGATCTGCAGATCTGGTACAACACAGAACATATAGATACCCTAGGTCTTCATCCACTGATTATAGTTGATTATAAGATTAATTTATTTCCCTTCTTAAATGGATTCCTTCAGATCCCTGCTGGTACGACCCTGGATTGCGAGATATAAAGTTGGTACGGCCCTGGAATGATGGATCTGGAACTAGTACGGGCCTGATCAGATGGGAATGCTCAATATTTAGGCCTTCTAGTAAATGGCCTCCAAATGCTACCAAAACACCCTCAAACTGTAGACCAGGGGATCTAGAGTAGGAATGATGCAAGTTTGGGTGAAAATCCCTAAGGTTTCCTTCAGATATGTGAGTAACCTCAATGGGGGTTGCGCCCTACTTCAAAAATTCGTCCCAAGACAAATAAAATAATCCAAGAGAGATACCCTTGGTGTTGATGCTGCAAAAGGGTGCTATGACTCTAGAAATGAACCTCCGATGGTTATCTAGACTCTTTCAAGCAAACAAGTCTCTTTTCTTCCAAGGGTGCACCCTACTGTTGGAAACCTTTCAGATTTGTACACCAAAATCCAAGTGTTTCTTGTTGAATACCTGTGACTGGATTAGAATGGTGAGGGAGGGATCTTTCACCTCCTTGGCCAAGCTTGAACCGGGAAAAGAGGAATCTTTCACCCCCTTGTTGGTTTCTAGGGTTTGTTTACTCAAAACCCTCAAAATGTAAGCTGTCAAGCTCAAGAGTACATAGTACAAAATGAATAATGAGAATAGAATGCTAAGAGGTGCGCCCTTCACTTTCTTTTATACCTCCTTTTTCTAATTTGCCATTGAGTTGTTTTTTCCCACTTGCTAAGGTTTTTAAATTTAATCTTCCTTAGTCTTTTACCATAGTCACTTTAATAATATAACCTTAGATATATTTAGTGACAAAACCACATTTCCTTCCCCTTACTTGTCTTGGACTATAGTCTAGAGGGGTAGCTAGACTACTACATCCCCGAGCTCTTGTGTCAATGAGAAGGGAATATTACAGTCTCCCCTATTGGAAATTGCTTTCCCTCAAGCAATCCATAACCATTCTCTTGCAAAATTATTTCACTTTCCCAAGTAGCATCTTCTATGGGAAAATTTTTCCATTTAACCAAATACTCTTTAATTGCTCTGCGCCTTAGTTGTTTCACCCTGGTTTCCAAGATCTCTTCTGGTATTAGGCGTAGATGTTCTTCTTCATCCACTGGTGCCAATGTCTCATTGACCAGTACATGTTGACCCAATGCTCTTTTCAAACAACACACATGGAAAACATTGTGGATCTTACTCCCCGGGGGAAATTTCAATTCATATGCTACTTCTCGAATTCTTCTTTGTACTTCATATGGACCATAGAAGTGTGGTTGAAATTTCTCAACACCACTCTTCTTGATATATGCATGTCTATATGGTTGCAAGCGCAAGTATACCAGATCCCCAACCTCAAAGGTGTGCTCCACCCTTTTCCTGTCTGCATATAATTTATATTGGTTATGTGCCCTATGGAGATTGTCATTGAGTTCTCTGATGATTTCCTATTTAACCTAGATCCACTCCTTTTCCATAGGAGCCTTGATTTATCCAAATACAATCTCTTCAAAAGTAAGAGGATCATAATTGTATAAAGCTTTAAAGGGGGACATTCCAATGGACATGTGGTAGGTGTTATTGTAACAATACTCCCCCAAGTAAATCCATTTGACCCAAGCTTTTTGTTGTCCTTCTGCACAATTTCTGAGGTAACCCTCTATCCATTTTTTGAGAATTTCATTTTACCCATCAATTTGGGAATGGTAGCTAGTGCTAGGAGTCAATTCAGTTCCCACTAGTCTAAACAATTCCTGCCAAAAGTTACTCATGAATTTGTTGTCCCTGTCACTAACAATGTTCGTATGTATTCCATGCATCCTAAAGAACTCTTTGAATAACAACTCAGCTACCTGTGATGCGCTATAGTCCATGGAGACTACAAATAAATGATTGAACTTGGTTAACCGATCCACAAATACAAATATGCAGTCCTTGCCTTGCGTTCTGGGAAGACCTGTGATGAAATCCATTGAGATACTTTCCCATTTGTTCTCTGGTATTGGAAGAGGTTGTAATATTCCTGCTGGATGAGAGTGTTCATCTTTATTTTTTTGGAAAGTAGCACATTCCTGAATGTAGTGCATAACATCTCCTTTGAGTCCTTTCCAAGAAAACCTTTCTCTTACATGTATGTATGTCTTAAGGAACCCTTGATGACCTGCTATTGGATCATCATGGAAGGCTTGGAACACCTTTCCTTTGAATGTAGATCTAGGTACCAAATAGATCCTTCCTTTGTAATAAATGATTTCATTTACAAACCTGTACATGTCATCATGTAGTTTCCCATCCATCAATTCACATTTAAACCTGTTCTTTGAGTATTCCACCAACGACTGTGGTTTCCAATCTACTGATATTTCTATCATAGAGTAGGTCGAAGCTCTTCTTGATAGGGTATATGCAACTACATTATTATTTCCCTTGACATATTCAATATCAAAATTATAAGCTTGAATCTTGCTTACCCACTTTTGTTGTCTCTCGTTTAAGTCCTTCTAAGATAAAAAGTACTTGAGGCTATTGTAATAATTTCTTACTACAAATTTTGCTCCAACTAAGTATTGCTGGAATTTGGACAAAGCATGCATTATGACCATCATCTCTTTGTCATAGATTGTGTAGAGCAACTCAGGGCCTCTTAGCTTACGACCCTCATAGCCAATAGGATGCTTATTTTTCATTAGGACAACTCCTACTTCTACGTGTGATGCATCACATTCTAATATGAAAGGTTGAGAGAAATCAGGTAGGGAAAGTACCGGGAAAGTACTCATGACCTTCGTCATTTTCTCAAACGTGACTTGTGCGTCATCACTCCAAGTGAAAGCCCCTTTATTGGTTAAGTCTGTCAGAGGAGCTTAAACTTGGGAGAAGCCCTTGAAAAACTTTTTGTAGTAGTTGCAAATACCAAGGAACCCTTTGAGTTCTGTGAGTGTCCTAGGTGTAGGCCAATTGATGATAACTTGTATTTTTTCTTGATTAACCTGTACTCCCTTTTCCTCAATAATATTTCCTAAGTATAGAACTTTGGTCATACCAATCTCACACTTAGACTCCTTAGCATATAAAAAATGCTCCTCCATGATACCCAAAATTTCATCCACATGCCTTAAGTGATCCTCCCATGTCTTTTGATAGATCAATAAGTCATCAAAGAAGACTAGCAAATATTTTATTAGTTGCTTGTTGAACACATGATTTATACATGACTGAAAGGTGGAAGGAGCGTTGGTGAGGCCGAAAGCCATCACAAGAAACTCATAGTGGCCGAAGTGACATTTGAATGCAGTTTTATATACATCATGTTCTCTCATCTTGATATGATGATAGCCCGATCGTAGATCTATATTAGTAAAGCAGACTGCACCATGAAGTTCATCCAACAATTCATCAATCTGGGGAATATGGTACTTGTTATTAATAGTCCTCTTGTTCAATGCTCTATAGCAAATGCACATGCACATTGTTCCATACTTTTTCTTCACCAACACAACTAATGATGCAAATGGACTTGAACTCAACCTAATATGTCCCATAACCAACAATTCATTGATTACACTCTTTATCTCGTCTTTGTGCTTCTTTAGGTGTTTGTAAGGTGTAGTAATGATCGATTTAGCCCCTTATTCTAATTCTATAATGTGCTCAAATCCTCTATTTGGTGGTTGTCTCGGAGGAATAGGCTCAAAGACTCTTTTGTGATTTTGGAGATTTTTTTGTATATCTTGAGGGTATGGTTTGTGGGTCTCTCCCTTAGTATCCAAAATAAATCATTCAACTGCGTAGGCTATCTCTTCTTGCCTGAATATGGCATGCATATTTTTCGCTATCACTATTCTAGGAGAATCACCTGTCATTCCTTTAAGTGTAACTCTCTTCCCTTCATCTGTGTTGAAGGACATCTTCATTGTTTTATAGTTGGTTGTGATGGGCCCCAAAGTGTTGAGCCACTACACCCCTAAGATGATATTGGTGTCAGGAATGTTTACCACATAAAATTCATGTGTTAACGTGTATCGACCTAGAGTCAAGTTCATTTATGGGATGTACTTGTCACAAGCTATGGTACGACCACCTGCTACTTCAACCAAGAATCCTTCAAATTACACTGTGGGTAGATGTCTCCTCTCTACCATGGCTATATCAATAAAGTTGTGGGAGGCTTCTCCATCTATAAACATTGTTTCTCTTTGTTCTTGAACCACTCCTTTTATTTTGAAGGTGTTGAATTTTGGTATTCCGCTCATAGAAGAAATGGTACCAATATGCCTTCGAAAATTCACTGTATCCCACAAATGTACCCTTTCTCCCTGAAGGGTCTAGCTTGGATTTCTTCTCTTTGGGTACATTAAGATACATTGGGCGCCCAAATATCCTGAAGTGTTCAATCCCAGGCTTCACTCCGATGAATGCTTCTTCGGGTGTTATGTTCTTCAAAAACTGGTGAGGATTCATGTTCTGAACATATACTATTGCCAGGTATTCTTATTCCCACAAAATCATAGGAAGACTTTGATCATGCATCATTTCTTTGGTTTCCTCAATGATGGTTATATTCTTCCTCCTTCTCAAATAGTTTTGACTCCCTCTGAAGTATGAAGGATAATCATATTCCTTTGTTGTTAACCTGCTTGGAACAAGAAAACAAACGAAAGGAAACAAAACAAGAATATCTCCTAAAGGAGAATAATGAGTACATCTCTAGAATAAATTTGTTGTCATAGCTACAACACCTACTTATAATGTAGCAAACTTTAGAAATGTAGGTTAGAGGTATGATAATTTAAAAAATCAAGCCTAGAGTCTTTACTTTCAGTGTTTTGTTCTTCTGAGTGCATTGGGATCTCTCTGGATCCATGATTGTAGCAAAGGTTCCTTCCTCCTGCAGGTACCCTCATGACAATGATACAAAAAATATATACAAGCGCATACTTGAGAGTTCTCATATGATTTCTCCAATTTGCACTTAGTTGATCTCTGATCTCTGACATGAATAAGATAGTAATGGTGTCACCTTTTGTCATCTTGATATTTTGAACTGAAGTTTATTGATCCATCAAGCCTATCTTCCACCAGGGTTTTGTTCATCATATTTTTAGATTCTTCACAAACCCTTGCCAACTGGGCTAGAAAACCTAACGACTAGGCTAGGCTAGAAACCTTAGGTTTTGTTAAGCTTATAAATTCCAACAATAATACTTGAAATTTATAAGAACATTGGTGAGCTGAAGATCTCCTTCAATGAGCTGCAAAAATCCTTAATTCTGAAATTTCTGCAGAAAATTGTGAAACCCTAGAAACCCTAGGGCCAAAAAATCAAAATGCTCGGAAATGAAATCTGAAGCTTCCTAGAGGTGTGATGAAGGATGTTGTACACTCCTGGGCACTTTTTAGCCCCAACGTCCAAGTATTAAGTTCTAGAACACCTCAGAAAGGAAGGTCGTATAGATTTTCTGGGAACCTTAGGAGGGTCGTACGGTTCTGCAGAAGTGAGAGGATGACTAGTAGATGCTTGTGCAATGGGTTCTTCAAGACCAATGCTCTGAAACCATGTTGATGTTTTGATTAAGCTAGGCCCAAGCATGAATTTCATTCCAATTTTAGCATTTTACTTGAACCATAGACAATTGCAGTTACACCATAAACAATTTGCTATAGTAACCAAGATCAAAAGAAGAAAACACCATGCACAAGTACACAAGAAGTATCCTGGGAAACCCTTCTCAACAAGAGAAGAAAACCCGGCCAATCCTTTGCTATATTCTTCAAGAGAAATACCTCCCACACCATAAACCTAGCACACAAAAGGGTGCTAAGAAAACCTAGAAGACTAGCGATCAATAGAGGTGCACACTTCAGCCCTAGAACAAGTACTTGCTGAAATTTCCAAACTGACGCAAACGTGGGTGCTCCACACCTCCAACTCGCCTGCTCTCAGGATCATTCAATTTCTCACCTTCAACTGAGCCGGAGCGGCTCTTTTGGTTCCTCTCGGGAATCACTGTGCAAATACCCGATCCACAGGTCCTTTCTTTCTCCCGCACGGCCTTAGATACTTAACCGTGGTTATCCCCAAGTTACTATCGGGGTTCGGGGTTTTGCGGTTTATGATGTCGAGAGTCACTGCACTCTCGAATCCCCGATTCGCGATTAGCACCTTCTCACCTTTAGCCCCTAACCGACTATGCTCTGGTCCATACGGCCTGTCTCCGTGTGAC
>SNQJ01S0011115.1:656705-685885 GCA_010110895.2 Picea sitchensis
GGGGCTGTCTAGTCCAGAATCGGACCTAGATCTCAGCCAATCTACAATAAATGCCTATCTTATCTACAGCCTGCGCAAAGACATGGCATTCATGGCTCACCAGCCTAAGACATTAAATTACATTGAATTTCAAATTCAAAATGAGGTTGCGCCTCCCTTCAGCCTTTGAATGCGTGCGCGCTGACGTGGTTGGTTGGTTGGCATGGAGAGATGCTCCTGCATCACAAACTCACACTTGTGTGTTATGTTTCCTCAATGGGGAAATCACCTTTATTTATATTAGAATGGACATATCAAAAGTAATGTCTATTGGCACAACATGTCCGAGCTTAATAACTCAAAATATAATTAATAATTACCATATTAATTATCTTTTACATTAATTATCATTCACTTTATGGTGGGGCCGACCTGTACCCTTTACATCACAAACGAGGTTACAGGTAAGCCTTAATCTTATACAATATATCAAGGGATATCATACACCCACTAGTGCTCAGTCACTAGGGGCACGACCACCCGTGCTCAGTCATAGGGATGCCCAAGTCTCTATCTCACTGCATCTCACAGGAGAATCATCATAATACACACTCACTAATGCTCAGCCACTAGGGTCACGTTCACCTGTGCTCAGCCACATGAATGTCCTACTCAACAAATCTCTTATCTTATTATGTCTCACAAGAGAATCATCTGGAGTATCACATCATCTCAACTCTCTGCACATAGGAGAATAGTAAACCCATCACATGGGCTCCTTCACCCCTCACAGGGCTACACATCGTTTCATCTCCATCTCATAGAGAACGACACACCCAACTCATGGGCTTCCTCACCCCACACAGGGGTACACAACGTTCCATCTCCGTCTCATAGAGGAATGAAACACCCATCTCATGGGCACACCCAACTCATGAGATTCCTCACCCCACAGAGGGGCACACAACATTCCATCTCCATCTCATAGAGGAACAATACACCCATCTCATGGGCACACCCAACTCATGGGCTTCCTCACAGGCCGAATCACTCAGTCTGTGTCCTGAAGGATGTCTCACACAATTGTAATCATCAACACACTCTACTGTTGGAAACCCTTCAGATATGTACACCAAACTCCAAGTTTTTCTTGTTGAATACCCGTGATTGGATTAGAATGGTGAGGGAGGGATCTTTCACCTCCTTGGCCAAGCTAGAACCAAGAACAGAGGAATATTTCACCCCCTTGCTGGTTTCTAGGTTTTTTTACTCAAAACCCTCAAAACATAAGTTGTCAAGCTCAAGAGTGCAAAGTTTAAAATGAATAATGAGAATGGAATGATAAGAGGTGTGCCCTTCACTTTCTTTTATACCTCCTTTTTCTATTTTTCCATTGAGTTTATTTTTCCCACTTGCTAAGGTTTTTTAATTTAATCTTCCTTAGTCTTTTACCAAAGTCACTTTAATAATATAACCTTAGATCTTTTTAGTGACAAAACCACATTTCCTTCCCCTTACTTGTCTTGGACTATAGTCTAGAGGGGTGGCTAGACTATTACTTCCCTGAGCTCTTGTGTTAATGAGAAGGGGATATTACATTTTGTTATGTTATTCATTGCTTTGTTGCTTGTATGTTGACATTTTGTTTACACTAAATGGCTCTTGGTGGCTAGCAATTCTCTACCGTACATTATATGAAGGTTTTATTTATTCTCTAGTTGATTTTTCCATGCCCACTGGAGGTAGAGGTCATGCTTAAGGGAACAAAATTCATCTAGATTTGAGGGTTTAATGGTTACGAGGCTGCAATTATTGATTCTTGCAAACAACTCGGTCAAAGCTAAGGCCCAAGTAAACTTTTTCATGTAGGCTTATTATACATATTTATTTCCCCTACTTGCCCATTTTGGGGTTGAAATGAGAGAACATATTTCATCTTCCATTTTTCTTTTAACAGACGATTGTATGTGTAATGGGATTCTTCTGGAGCTTGAGGAAGAGGTCAAGATTCTTCATAATTTGTTGCATTCCAATATAGTGTTATGATACCCTTTTACAAATTTACCATTTCCATTTGTTTTGACATATGGATATAGTAAACAATGATGGGTTGTTTCACCCAATTCCAGTATAGTTGGCTTCATACTTGAGTTTATCGATCTTGTACTTGCTTTAGGTATCTTTCCTCTCATAATGATGACAATGTCCCTGCCATAGGCAATTGTTTTGATGAGAATTGTGCAATCCTAATTATTTATAGGCTATGAAAATAATTTTTGGGTGTATAAGTAAAAAAATGTGTAATCAATTACTAATCATAATGTGCAACAATGTTTGGAATTGTCCTTTAAACCCATTGCACCACGATGATATTGATAGTACATTGCTAGCCCATATCAACAATTAGCCCACAAAGAACCCAAATCAACAATTGGCTCACAAAGAACCCAAATCAACAATTGGCTCACAAAGAATGAACAATGTTACAAGTGAGATTTGAACCTAGGTAAAAAAGATAACAACTTTTTTTTTATACCACTTGAACTAAATCCAATTAACAAATAGATTCATGCATATATATACAAATATTTGTAATTTCATAAACAAATAAAAATACAATGCTTATAAAAACAAGTGATCCATATTTATTGATAAAATTAGTTAAACAATATTTTAACTAATATATATGGAAATAGTAAAGAAGGCTTTAAAAAACCATTGTCAATCTACTAAAAAACAAAAAAAAATACCGTTGCCGACCTACTCAAAAACATCAATACAAAAACCACAAAAAATATCATTGCCAACCTACTAAAAAAAACTTCAATACACATGTTTTCCAATTAGCATTTTGATTGATTTCTCAAAATACATATGTTTTCCAATTGGCATTTTGAGTGGTTTCTCCCAATTGTATTTCACTTAGTGATTATAAATAATTTGGAAATATCTTTTTCAAAATTTCAAAATTATTTTTATATTTTTTAATTTAATAAAAAATATATTTATGTTAATTTGCGCTTGGAATGTTTAAAAAGACATTAAAAACTCTAAATGTGTAAGCTCCAAACTTTATTTTTTATTTTTTATAATTTAAAAAGTTAAATTTATTTTTTTCTTAAAAAAGTTTACTAAATCCATTTTTTAAATGTTTATAAATAATTTAAATTATATATAAGATAAATTTATATATAGAAAATCTTAATTAAACGGAAAAAAGAAGACTATATAAATAGAAAGCAAGATAATCTTTTGCACCTATTTAAGATAGATCCTAAGAAATTTCGAAGGAAAATTCTATATCATAAAACTAAAGAAAATAATAAGATTCGAAGGATTGAAATTCATACCTTAAAAATGTGTATAAATCCCCTAATGTCATGAACAGCATGACAAACAACTCTACAAAGGATGAAGTGTTTTCTATAGAAGACATTAAGTTTGGGGTCAAGCGACTCTCAAAAGGAAAATCTAAGGACATCAAAGGTTACCAAGTTGAAATATTAAAAAATGGAGGACCTATCCTCATCCCTCACATACATAAGCTCTTCAATTTGGCTATCCAATAAGGCTTCTCAAAACCTTGGACAAAGCCACATTGTACCTATTTTTAAAAGCAGGGATAAAGCAATCCCTCTAATTATAAAACCATTATGATTAGCCCTATTTTAGCTTAAGTTATACAAAAGTATTTTGGAAAAGAAGATCGACACATGGCTAGAAAGCCATGGAAAAAGAGCTAGAGGCCAGGCTAGGTTTAGAGGCTACCATTCAACTGTGGACCACCTTGTTACATTTAGGATCATTGCAGCGGAGTATTGTATTGATAAAACTGATCTCCTTTGTTGTTTTGTTGATTTTAGAAAAGTTTTTGACACTTCTTGAGACTAACCTTTGGAATAGGTTAGAAGAGCTTAAAGTCCCTTTCGAGTTAAGAGTTGTTGAAATAAGGCTATATGAGAATTATTTTGCCAAGTATAGGAACATTGAGGGTTGGTCGAAAGAAAATAACTGTACTAAAGGAGCCAAGCAAGGTTGCCCATATCCCCTACCCTTTTCAACATCTATATTGATAAGTTAGAAGATTGTTTCGAGGATGCAGGTTGTGTTGGCCTGACTCTCGCTAATATAGTCATCATCCTCCTTCTTTATGCTGGTGATATTGTTCTAATGGCGAAGAGTCCATATGTCCTAGGTAAACAACTAATAACCCTCAAGGAATTCTTCTCTAGCATGGGCATGACGTTGAACACTGACAAAACGAAGGTTATGATAATTAAATCCAAAAGGATCACTTACGATACTTTTGTTTATGACAACAATATATTGGACGAAACTTTCCTTCATAGAAGTATCTTGGGATTGATATCCACCACAAGCTTAATTGGAACTATAGCGTTGAAAAAATGATAAATGGAGGGTGGAAAGCTTATTATGGGTTTGAAAACAATTGTAAATCAATAGACCTTTGGATTTGGGATAAAATAAAACTCTTGTTTCACACTCTCATCACTCTAGTTATCTTATATGGATGTGAAGTTTGCGGTTGCACTTTATCTAGATAATCCTGGAGAAAGATAGAACAGAGCCAAAATAATGTTATAACTTATAATCTCAAAACTAAGGGAAATACACCCTATCCTATCCTCCTCATAGAGGCAAACCTTTCCCCCATTGAGAGTGTTCCTATGATTAGATACCTAATGTACGAGAACAAGATAAACGACATGGATGACAAGAGGCTCCTCAAAATTGCTTCAAACTCTACCCAAAACCACTAGTGGCTCAAGCGGGGATGACATAAAGATGCCAAATCTTGGCTAAATCATTGGGGAATACAAGAAGAAGCCATCATGCAGAATATAGATAATATTACAAATATTATCACTTCTAAATTTAAGGAGAATATGTGGTGTGATAAAGAATTACTGGATAAAAGGAAATTAAGATACTACAAGGAGGTAGTCAACCCTAATTTAGAAGATGAAAATTATCTCTCATTTTTGAAAAATGCAAAGAAGAAAATCAGCATTACTAAAATAAGAACAAATTCTCACTAACTACATAGTGAAAGTGGGCATTAGAAAACTCCCAAAACACCTTGGGACGAGAGAATATGTCATCTTTGTGACACTAGGGAGGTAGAGGATGAAAAACACTTTCTCTTGGATTGCCCTATCTATACCCATATTAGATCCCAATTTTAAAATCTCTGTCACATTACCAACTTCCCTAACCTCCTAAGACATCAAAATTATGGTGATCTTAGAAAACTTCTCTCAATGCTTTTTGAGCATAGAAATACAATTTTAAAGAAATTGAAGTAATCTCTTACCTTCTTAAGGTCAGTTATTTATTTTTGTTTAATTACTTTATTTTTTAATTTAATAAAAAATAAATTCATTAATTTAAATATAAAATGTCCATAAATACATTTAAATTTTTTAATATACAAAATTCATTTTTTTTTTAAAGTTAAATTTAATCTTCATCCAAAATAAAATTTATTAAATTTTAAAATTTTACAAACATTTAAATTTAATTTTATAAAATTTAAATATTTATAACTAAAATAAATAAATTTAATCTCATTTGAAAATGGGTTTATGAAATCTAAAAAATTTACCACTTAAATGTTTTCAAAATAAATGATAGAGATGATGTAATGAAAACAAAAAGGTCGTTGCAAAATAGGACAATACATTGAAAACATACAATGGTTTCATAACATTTCATGTCAGAATTTGTATGGTTTCTGAAGATTATAATAATGGTTTCATAACATTTCATGTCGGAATTTGGATGGTTTCTGAAGATTATGATAATTATTTTTTAAAAGATCAAATAATTTCAAAATATGATTTTTTTATCAATTATTTATCATCATCAAAGTAGTTGGACAATGCTTATATTAGTAAATATAAAAAAGCTTTCTCGAACATTTCTTATATTCCATTTTTTCTAGTCTAAAAAAAAAACGTTTTTTTTTACATTTTTTCAAAAAACAGTAGTACTTTTAAGATACAAGTTCATAACTAATTTTCAATAATTTTCTTTTCCAAAAGAAAGGCAGAAATATATAAAGAGCTTCATCTTCATCTTTATAACACTATTAATTTAGCTGATGATTAATCTTTCAAAAGTTTGTGTTTGTATTTTTGTATCCTTTGCATAATATTATTCCATCCTCGTCCAGTTCCAATGCTTTTTTTGAGACCTAATCAACGTTTTAGTTATATTCTCTGTATATGTGTTGAGCTTTGAGTTGTGTTATCACCTTATCAATTTTTAAATCAGGATCTAAAAAATTATGAGATTCAGTGAGATGTTATACCACAGTAGAGGCGTGATAGTTTAGGGCGCTCTGCTATATCCCACGGCATATATAGCGGAGACATGAAGGGAGTAGCTCGGCGGGCCGTTGATTTTGAAGAGTCCCAGATCCATGGTCGAGGCCTGCATCGGACCAACGAATAACATGAAACTTAACGTCGCGAAGGCAAACTGGGAAAAACCATTATGGTTTTGATAGGAAATGCGTGGTGCTCTTACACATGCATCGTGGCAGACACCGGATTGCCCGAAACCAGTTTTCCTATGGCCCCGATGTCACGTGGTTCAAAATGTCACATCAATAACTCGCGGGGAGGATGGCGGTTGGTCAGATCACCTCACATCACCGGTCCAAGCACTCTCCCAGATGACATGCCAAAAGGACGTCGTCGCATAACTAACTCGAGGCCCATCATTCGATGTTGATTGATGAAGCGTGGCATACCGGCGTACTGTGACAGTAATTCGTGATTAAAGTACAAAAAACCATCAAGTCTCAGATATGAAATCATTTTATCTTATTCTGGGAAATTGCCATCTTATGCATAAGGAAAACAAGCTCGACCTGTGTTCCTGAGTTTTGTAATTTCAAAGGGTGGCCAAATCAAGGTCTCTACAAAGTTCGAAAGGTATGGATAATACTCATCAAACGGTGTCTGGCGCGACTGGGTTCTCAACTAATGTACTAAGCAGGTCGATAAGTAAGAAAGAAAGATGGGTCTTGCAGATATTGGCAACTAAATTTCATACCGAACCTGAAACTAAGACAGAGTCAGGAGTAAAATTAAACCCCGTTATGAGGGATCTCGTCATAAACGAACATGCGGACAACACCTGCCACCCGACCACAAAGAAGAAGAAGAGCAAAAGGCAGAGGACAGAGGCCAAAACCCAGATGATAGAGAGCGTCAGAGAAAATCTCGATTGGTGGAGTACCCTGGAAGAGGAAATCGCAGAGCTAAGGTGAATCCTCAGGTGAAATTTTGGTGTATTTCAGAAAGTTTTGGATAGATGTCGTCTTAAGAAAAGGGAGTCCTGACATGATAGACCGGTTACTAACGGTCCCTTTAAATAGTATAATTGTTCTTCATTTTCGTAGCTTGTATCTATTTTTGAATTATGAGGAAGTCAGAACATTTTAAATTCCACACGACATTCCTCTATATATGCTTGGCCTCACGAGTATAGAAACATGGAGAAAGGAGGAGCCTGCCCTCTGTGCAGGAAAACCTTGAAAATTTCTGGAATTGAATTGAATACATATGCAGAAGCATTTTGAAATGTTTGTGAAAAGATTATAATGGATGGTGATATGAGTTTTGTTTCCTTTCATCGTATGTATTTCCTGTGGCCTATCATTTCATTCATATTCTCTCCTATTTAAATTGAAGAGTTTAAAGGCCCAAAATTCGTCCTGTGACGCTCTCAGCTTAAGCAATTTAAACTATGTGATTGTCTTCTTAACTTATTCAGAATTCATTTCAGTAATGCTCTGATACAGTTATTTGTCTTATTTATCTTCCTACATATCTTTTTATTTCAAGAATAACTCAGATTCATTGCGTTATTTAGCCTTTGTCCTCTGAAGAGTTCTATTGACCAACGCATTGTTTCCGTTCACTTTCAGAATCTTGACTCCATAGCCCATAGGGTTCCCCCCTTATTTACCATCAGCTTTATTAAAAATCCTCTAAACAAACCAAATCTAGCCACTGATTTTCATAGATATAACCAGTGACATGAGCGAGCCCTCTCTGAGTTGAGCAGGCTAGTGCCTCAACTCTGAAGTCAGTTGAAACAGTTACCCCTGTCGTCTGTTTTGACAGCCGGGCAGATTTACATGGTGCTAACAAGTTGTATAAACTTTCCTTTCAATACTCGGATTTTTGTCATCCATGGTTGTAAAGATACCACCTGTAGAATGTTTTCATTAGTAAAGTAGTCAATAATAATCTTTGAATCCCCTACCAAGTGCAACATTGTTATCTTTTTATAATATGCAAAATATAAGATACACCACAAAGCTAGTAGTTCACCACTGGTGTTAGTTCCTCTACCACAATTCATCTCGAGTATGAAAGTCCCAAAAACTGGGCATTTTAAAAGGGCTCCAACCCCACATTTATTACCCCTATCTTGAGAAGCACCGTAAAAAAAAATCTCACTGCTAAATCCCAATCAATAATAGAAGACCTATCAATCATTCTATGCTGAAATTGTTGAGCAATTTTTAGTTCACCCAACTCTTGAAGTATTTTGTTGACCTTCGAAGGAGGATAATCTTCAAAATTTACCAGGTTCACCAGTTTTGAAAACACAAACACTCAACAATCTGTCTACCTTCAGCAATCATCAAAGTGGTGAAGATTTAATAGTGACTTTGCATTTTAAATGATAATGGTTATGAAATAAAATAACAAATATTTTATATTTTATAACTTTTTATAATAATAATATTTTATGATATGATATTATTGAAATTTAGTTTTTTTTATAAAAATATTGTTTTTAATGTAAACATTTAATTTTTTAAATATTTTTAAACTAATTAATTTTACAATGTTAAAATGTGTAATTTCATTAAATTTAATATATATATTTTTTAAATTCCAATTTCATTAAAAATAAAAATAAAAAATGGATATAATAAAAACAAAACAAATTTATTTTATTAATGACCAAAGTTTGGTAAAAAGATTTAGATTCAATTAATTATTATTTTTATCTATTAGATCTTCCAATAGAGTGAATTAGATTGTAGAGAAATAGGATTAAACAAATTCATTAATGAAAATTGATTGAATAAAAATTATATCACGTATAAAACCATAAGAATTTCGTTAACAAAAAATATTTTAACATATTTACTTGGTGTATAATTCGTTTCATATTTTAACAAATGCGTCGGTTCACTTATGGAGCAGAATGCTAACAGATATAAAAAAGTAAAGTTTTCTTCAATTTGGTGAAGACCAAAATCCAAACACTGAAAAGTTCTTTCATTTATGAAATTCGGACTACCATGGAATTCTAATTTTCATTAAAATATTAAAATTTTAATTAAATTTAGATAAAAAGTTGGCTTTTTAACGATACAATATTATTGTTATTATTATTAATTTTTTGAGTTATATAATTTTATAGTAGTATTGGTTCTTGTCAATGGTGGTACAAGGTTGGTTTCTTAATCTTAATCATGTATTTGCAAGAGAATGTGATAACTCAATAGGTCAATCACCACTAAAAACAATTATTTTCACAAATGCATCATTACCTAGACATTCACGTAAGTCGAAAATGTCATTGATGGATTCATAATCAAAGAAGACTCTTGGGCAAAGGTTATTATGGGAGCATTTATGGATCTATATTCTTAGTGAGGCAAGTCATGGCAAACAAGAGGATCGATCCCTTACGTGTTTGGCTTTACACTTTCAATCTCCTAGCAAAAATTTGAGCCTTATCTAGTGCACAATACCAGATTATCATCCCAGTTCTTAACCATCGTGAGGCCCCTATGAAGAGGATATTCTTGATATTTAAACAATGAGCAAGCAACATGATTGAACAATTACTAAAATGTTCGACCAAATACTAGTTGCACTAATTTTAGTCCAATCCAATTTTCTTATGCAATGCAATGGTCTCAATGCGATTGTAACTAGTGATGTAAGGACTTGATTGTGAGGAATTTTAATGATTAGTGTAGTATTAGACATCTATGGTTATCAAGATTGGACGAAAACACATCTACTATATTAACACTATCTCACTAAGTTTTGAATTACGAGAATCCATAGTTTCTTGAGCTTAAGTGCCTTAATTAATCACCACAAATTTGAAACTTTTTAGATAATCGTCAAATGCATGCAAACAAACAAACCCACACAAAAACAAAGTTGAAAATTACTTATTGTTTAGGAAGTAGTCTAAATGTTCTACGAAATAATTATTTTCCGACAATATTTTTTAGGGAGTTATGTCTGAAATCCAACGAGAAATTGTTAGATCTACATATTTGAATGATTATTTATGTATAATCCGAGTGTCATATGGGATTTTCAACATGCTAGTCCATTTCTGCATTCATAAATAGATTTTAATCAATAAAAAATAATGATTTTGTCCAAATTTATGTTGCTAGATTCCAACGAAAAAATCATTTCATAAAACAGTTAAATAATACCATTATTTAGAGTGTATATTTTTTAAATAAATAATAATGTAATTGATCATTTATATGTCTATATTTGATTGACCTCTCTTACTTATATTTGTTCTCATAATAATTGCATATTTCATAATAATATATTTTTATACTAAAATCATGTTGTATATTCATTTTCTCCACTTGTTTGAATTTTTAGTACTTCTTCCCGATTCTAGTCCCGTGGATCTTGCTAGATTGTTATGGTACTCATTCATAAAGGTCAAAGATCATCCAAAATAATTGGCTTAAATTTATTTTCGAAATCAAACTTTTCCTTTACTTTGTTTTACCACGTCATGCAAATCAACTTTTTCTTTACTTTTGTTGTACCACGTTATGCTTTATACAACGTGGGTGTAAGGGATGTTTGGTGTGATGCATGTAATGTACATGGACATTAATAAAATCTCTTGAAAATTTCCAAGAAACTTAATATTAAAAAATAAAAATAAATAAAAAAAATTAATATTTAAAAATTTATACAATTTTTTATTTTTTTTAAATTAAATATTCAATATTAAAATAAATTTATATCAATTAATCAATAAAATTTAAATTATACATTAAAAAAATATTTTAAAATTGTTAAAGTGACAACTAATGACTTCTTAAAATCTTGTAAAACCTCGTCTCTTCTACAAACATGAAGCCCCGAAATATAATGAATGGGTCAAAATAACCCCCAAATATAATGAATGGATCACAATAAACTTTTATTGAAGTTCGAAAAACAGACTTTGATTAATAGGAAAAGGGTAAATGCAAGAGACTACAAAGATTAATAGGAAAAGGGTAAATGCAAGAGACTACAAAGATTAATAGGAAAAGGGTAAATGCAAGAGACTACAAAGAGTATTTTGCACTATTGGTTTAAATGTTTGGGGGAAGTATTAAATAACAAAGTTTGAATAAGAGATGGAGATGGAGATGGAGATGGAGATGGAGATGGAGATGGAGATGGAGAGAAGTCCAGGAGTCGAGGGACATTGGGTGGGGTTTTTTTTCAAATTGGTTATTGGATTTCCACCAGTTTAGTGCTTATAGTAGTTTTCTTATCTGTTGTGTGGTTATTGTTTGTGTATCTCTTCCTTCTAAACTTATTGTTGCTTTGATTTGATTCGTTCTCGGCATTTCATTTCCTTTAGAACTCCTTTGTCATCTTGTTTCCCGGTTCCTAGCAGGAGCTTCTTGTAGTTCATTTTTTCATAGCCTTTTGCTTTGCATTGTTTTCCTCTCCCTGTTCTCGAGTTAGACGGGATTTTTTTTGTCTTCTATTGTTGTTGGCTTGGAAGAGGGTCAGGTTTAGCTTGAGTTTCGAACCTTATTGTTTTTCTATTCAGAGTGAGTGTTTGTCAACTCATGTTGTGTCAGATTGACTGACATCTGGTGGGACAAAATGAAGAGTTTCTCCAATAACACTTTGAAACGAAAGATCAGTTCACTTATGAGCCCGAAAGATGAGGAAACTTAGAGACAAGTGGGCCTCTTTGACAAGGTGGACAAATTGAAAAGTACTCCTGGATGTTCTTCACCTACTATTAACAGGTCTTTCCCTTCTTCTAGTTCTCTCGTCTGTCCTCCTCTGCCTCCTTTGCTCAGTCCTCCTTCTTTAGACACTGTTATCCTGCCCTCAGGAGTCCCTTGGGAAAACAAACTATTGATCTTGGATACCCCATTTCTGTTGGTTCCTTCTTCCTCTCCGAGGGGACACGAGAAACCTGGTGTACAAAATTAGTTTGTCCCTTGTTCTAGGAAGACTTGGAAAGCAAACAAGAAGGCTAAACGACTGGTGTTAGGTAACGATGTGGGTTTAGAAGACACTTGCAGAATGGCGCTTTGCGTGCTAGTTGGTCGGATTTCTTACAAATATCTGAGTAAAGTTTCTCTGAAGGATTGGACTAAAGCCCAGTGGTTACCCCTCCTAGGTTACCTCCCTGAGGTAATCTATTTTACCAAAGGATGGATTGGTTTTATTTGCTCTTCTCCAAAGGATGCAACTCTCTTACTGAGCTCTTTGTGGGTATTTGGGGGAAGCAGTCTTATGCTTAAATGCTGGAGGATTGCTTTCAACCCTAATACTGATTACTTCCAGTTCAGGCACCTCTGGGTACTCTTACCGGGTCTCCCATTGTATCTCTGGAATGAAGGAGCCTTATGGGCTATTGGCGACTCTTTAGGGAGATTCATTGCACTGGATTCCAAGTTCCATTCTGACCCTTGGCGGAAACTGGGTAAAGTTCTTGTGGAGATGGACATTTTCTATGGGCGGCCGGAAACCTTAGAGATAGAGTGGAGATGATGGAGGATTGCACAGACGTTGGATTATCTCGGAGTTCCCTTCCGATGCAACCTTTGCTGCCAGATGGATCACCTTCGTCGGGATTGTTCGGGGATTGTTATTGAGAGCTCTTCTAAAGATTTTGATATTCAGAGAAGCCCTCCAGATTATACTGATACTGATCCTTCTTTGAGTTTTTTAAATGAAACATCTGGCGTGTTATCCTCTCCAACGCTTGAGCCTGATACTAGTCTAACTGGTAAGTTACAACTTCTTTTCCCTTCTCTGTTTAAATCCATGTCTACTGAGGAGAAGGAGGTTCTAAATAAGTCGGCTTGGTCACTGACATCTACCCTGTCGAACAGGACTTCGAAGCCCGGGCCGGATGACTTTTCCCCTGACCCTACTCAAGCGGATCCTTCCCTTTCTTCCTCTCTACAGCCTCCTGCCACTAAAACTCTGCTCATTTCACTTACTACTTCACTCTAGTCTACAGTTCCCCTGCAGCCTTCTACTATACCTCTCTCGTCACCTTCCCTTCTCCCTTCCTCCGAAAACCTCTCTGTGCCTTTGAACCATTCCTTGGACAAGTCGCTCTCAGGCTCTCCGTTCTTGCCAGGATTCAAAGAGGATAAGGAGGATGACTCATCTCTCTCTGTGGCCCTCGACCCCGTAGCTCCTAACCATATTGAGACCCGTGACCCTGTTCTGTTGCCTATTTTCCTTGGTAAAGAAGTTGTTGTCAACAGTGGAGATACTGGTAAAAAATGTTTCATAGATTACTTCGGGGGAAGTACCTGGGGGATACTCCTTTCATTGAATGGATCTGTTTGCCTACTCATCTGCAAAAAAATACGTCCAGTTTCTGGAATGGTATGACCAAGAATATTAGTGTAATACTTCATTGGTTGCGGTGGAGTCCCGGTTCAGGCACCTCGATTCGCTTAGGCAAGGACAAAATATGTGGAATGGAGAATTGTTCTCTTCTTTCAAAATCCTTATGTTCGCAACTTCAACTTAATCACATAACACATCTAGCCCAGACGAGCATCAATGATAGGTTGTCTCTTTGTCCATAAGATGGCGATCCAACGAGTCTTTGAATCTCCGTGACCAGAATAAAATTGAGTGGAATTTCTTCACGTCGTTATTGAGGGAGGCTAATATTACTCTCAGAAATGGTGATGACACTCTTGTGTGGGCCGGTGGGGGCGCGTAGGGAGCCATTACTGCCACAAATCTCTATCGGGCACTCATTTCTCCTTTAAATTTTTTGTGTGATAAACCACGGATTCATAAGATTTGGAAATGGCAAATTCAACTTAAAATCAGATTGTTTGTGTGGCTGGAAGTGTTTGATAAAATCCTCACCTAGGACGTCTTGTAGAGACGAGGTTGGGTTGGTACAGGGGTCTGCAAGCTCTGCAATATCAACTCTGAAACAACAAACCATTTATTAGTTCAATGTCCCTTCACTCAAGCAGTCTAGCGAAAGTTATATAAAATCTTCCATTTAAATCTCCCGTGGGAGGGTACCTCGATTTCTGATTGTTTTTATAAGTGGACTTCAGATTTTTCTGCTCGTGCAAGCATGACAATTATTGCTTGCTGGCAGATTTGGATTGAGAGGAATAAAACACTATTTGAAGATTTTAGCCCCTCTCTTGACTCAGTAGTTCACAAGATTACAACTTCCTTTTCTTGGCAGCCATCAATTATAAAACCCATCCAAAACAGAGTTTGTAAATTGACCCTGGCCGAGGGAGTCACTTTGGCGTGTTTTGATGGAGCAACTCTTTCAAATGGAATTTGTTGTGCTGTAGGTGGCATTTTCAAGTCTCATGCATCGAGGATTACAAAATGGTACTTAAACTGCGGAGTGGGTACCAACACAAAGGTTGAGCTCATGGGTTTGTGGGTGACTCTTACCTTGGCTTCGCTTTGGGAGACTGATAATATCCAAATCTTAGGGGATTCAAAAGTTATCATTGACTGGATTAATCAAAAGGGTTAACTCCATGCGGTGAACATTGAAGGATGGAAGATTAAAACTAAGGAACTGGCAAGAAATATTACAAATACAAGTTACAAGCATATTTACAGTGAGTAAAATAAAGAGGCCGACTTACTGTAAAAAAGGGTGCTTAAGGAACCTAAAGGTAGGCTGTCAGTTTATCACTGGGATAAAGGGAAAGAGAGCCCTCATACTCACCTCAATATCTTCGAAGCTTGAACTCTTAGATCAGTGAGTGATCGAGTTGCGTGTGGAGAAGCTGAGTGTCTTGTGGAATTTTCTGATACTTTATGCTGACTATTGTTCTTCAGTTCAGTATGTAGGTGTGAGCTTTTGTGTGATCAATTTTTATTCTCCTTTGTATCTGTTGCAGTGAATTTTCATTAGGTTGGTCGCTATCTTTTGTATCTTTTGAAACGATACCGCTATGTAAAAGAAATTATACCTTATATAATTTTGAGTCTTTTTTCTATTGGAAGTTGAAGACTAAAGGCCAAAAAGTGATCATGGAGCGTGCTTTAAAGTTTTAATTGATATAATAATGAAGTAATGATTTTCAAATGATTTTAGCAAATGACATTTGTATTTGATGATGGCTTCCCAAGATTTCTAAATACTTTTTCGCTTCCCAATATTTCTAAATACATTTAGTTACAAAAGTTCCTTTTCCCTATATGAGAACTAGAGCGGCTAACAAGTTGTGCAGATTTAGGGTACACCATATCTCACGGCCATGCAAAGCCAAATTTTCAATCTATGGCTTATGCATTTCTTGCACGAATTTCCTAACTTAAGTTCAGATATTATGGAGAACCACAAAAGTATGATGCCATTTTCATATATTCAAAACTACAAACTACTTCTCATTGTTTCTCTAGATTAACTAACCGTCTTCTCCATATCTTCAAACCTTGGGCCAATGTTGCTCCACACAATTTGACTTTTTCTTGACACTACTCTAGAGTGATGGTGGGTGGCTTTTGCCTTTAACTTTTTCACCTGAAGTTAAGAACTAGATTCCAGGATTGCCTTGAGTTCATACCTTATTAACAAATTGAGGTGGGAGGATGGATTGACAACATTGCAACAAGATGTATCAATTACAATCATTGGTGAGAGTATGACATCAACAATTGTAAATGTATAATGTTGATTGTTGCATTTTTAGTGATTTTAAATTCTTCATTCAAAATAATATGGGTGTGTAAAAATAATTACAAATTCATTTAAATCATAACAACTAAATAATAAATTCACCAATTTTGTGTTATTTTGATTTTCATAAGATGAGGTGTGCCAACAAGCTATGAAACTCATTGATGTATTCTTGAACTTGTTAATTTCAATGTTGTTTCAATCATGGAGTTTAAGTTTAAGGATAATCATTATTTTCGAGTTTAGGTTTAACGATCATCTTTATATTTTAGTGGGTAGAATTTGTTATGCATCACATCCAGTGGTTAAATTTGACGGGTATTTACTAGTTTTTTCCATTTTTAATCGTCAAATAAGGACAATTTTTAAAATTATATGCCAGTAATGACATTCATTTAATTTTTGAAATCGTAAATAATAACAATATATTATATAATATAATAATATATAGTGGACCTAATGGTTAAGAACATGTGCTTCCTCCTAAGAGGTCACAAGTTCAAATCCAGAGGGGGGGCATCAGTTACTAATATTATAGCAGAGGTTGTGCATCTGTAGGCTGGCAACTTACAAGTCATGAGATTTTTTCACTAGCAACTTACAAGTCACGAGATTCTTTGGAAATTGGGCAGTGTCACATCCTGGAGAGTGAAGACAAGATCAAGGATTTAGAGGGAAGAAAAGATCAAGGATTCAGAAACATGCAAACATGCATGCAACTATCTAGAGAGGTAAGACTCATTAGTATTAAAATTCAACTGCAATGATGGAAATTGTCTTCATTTGGTTGAAGATAGAAAACACCTTCTTGCACACTTGTTTTCTCATTATATTTGGTTGAAGCTAGAAAACACCTTCTTGCACACTTATTTTCTCATTATATTTGGTTTTTGAGAATCCACATTAAATACCTTCTCACTTGTGTTTTTAATGTCTTTTTGAATACTAATAATAAGAATAAACATGGGTGCGACTAGCCTCTCACAAACTCTATTTTATTTTATTTTATTTTAGTTGTTATTTAAAAACCAAATCCAAAATAATTCAAGTAACATTTATTATTTCATTAATAACGATAATTATTTCAAATTTTGCAATCCATAACTTTTATTATTATTTTTACAACACTCATTAGTAACTACTTTTTTCCTTTTTCTCATAGGTTGTAGCTATCTTGGCATATTTGCATGCATACTACTTAGTGTTTGGTCGATTGTTTTTGTTTAGTGATTGGATCTATGTGTAATTGAGACATAAAAAAAAATTGGAACCTCTTATTTGGTGATTTTCAAAATTGAAACTGTGTGCAAGCTACTATATTGTTTATGTTTTTAATAGTGTTGTATTCCATGTAAAACAATTTCATAATAATTTTATGTTGTGTCTGGGATGTTTTTGTATTTACAATAAAAATGAAAAAAAAAATATTATACATAATATTTAAATGACGAACAAAAACAAAAATAAAACAAACTTTACAGAAAAAACATTTTAAGAAAATACCTGTCATAAAAAAAAAAAATACATGTTGAATAAGAATGCCCATCAAATTTATAGCATGATCATATTCATGAACTTTGATCATTTTTATGCTTAACATTGGTTTGGTTTTACTTTTAGTCTATTTTTATTAATAGAGGAAAAATGTAGCTACTTCCAAATCAATGAGAATCTCACTAAAGTGCTATATGTACCAATTACGTTCGTTCCTTTCATAGCCCAATTATATTAAAAGTGGGTATATATACCAATATATTATACAAGTTAAAACCTAAAATAACATATTATTATACAAAAAGTTATCTAACTTATCCCTGTAATTAAATTTGGTAAGGTAAACAACTTTCGGCCATCGCCAAACGAAACATAACTTCCCCTTCAAAAATCAAAGTTTCATTAAAAAAAAATCCAATTCAAAACAAGAGCAGCTGCAAAGTGAAGCAAGTCCCTACCAATTGTGCAGAGGGAAGTGTAGCTTTTTTGAATTCTTGGAAAGATAGCACTTGATTAATTGCTTAATATAAATTATTTAGGAAATATAGGGAAACAACAATTTGGAGGACGTGGAGCCATGAACCTTCATGAAGTGTACATATATATCACTGTATACCTCTAATAGGTCAACGACCATAATTCCCCTTTTTTTTTCTTCCAATAAAAATATTTAAAAATATTGAAAAGGACAAAAATTGAAGGCATATTAAAAAGAGACGATAAAACATAAATGATGTCCGTTCATTCTTTAGTATAATGTAAAGAGATTCCACTTGTAGTGAAAAATAATCCCATTATGACCAAATAGAAAGTGAATTAATACCTCGTTACTAGATTTGGTTTCGCTAAATAAACCACCCATTGTACTTGATCAATATATCCCCTAGATGATTTGGTTTCACTAAATAAACCACCCATTGTACTTGATAAATATATCCCCTAGATAATATATGATTTAGGGTTTTCTACTTGCTTCCCCAATTTGAGAATTAAATTTAACCATAGTTAGTTAGTGGACCTGTGGATCATTAGCCAACAGAATGGAAGCATACCTGCTCTCTTGTTGTAGTTAAATGCCTTTGACTGTATATGGTAGGTATGCCATCGTTGTCGCTATTTGTAACGTAAAATATTAGATGTCGACATAACAAAGAATTAAAATCGATGCTTCGACGTTAACGGATCTGGCAGTTGTTGTGCAAATTTGTTGGTCGTTAACGCCAGGGTTTTGACTCTCAGTCATCGAGACTGGAGTGATGTGAGTCTTTAAATTTACAACGAGGCTTTTATGCAAATTTATATAAGCTACCATGTATTTAAAGTATATTACCTTTACGCACCTAAATCCACATGGCACATACATTAATAACAATGGGATGCCACTAGAGCATTGGAATTTGAATTTGAGATTATTTTGAGCACGATGACTATGCCACTTACATTAAATTTTTCTAAAAAGTCTCATGGAAGTTTGGAGCATCTCAATTATACGATATACATGTGTTGTAGTCTCACGGAGTTCAAGCTTCAACGCAGTGACCTAACCCTAACACATACGGGATTTCGAGTTGTGCATTAGCTTCTACCTGGTTTGCATGCATGTTGCCCCTGCCTCCACTCCACAAGATTTGAATCCATCACAATCACAGGTTCGATGCCCACCAGGGATCACTCAACCAACTGCGATGCATGCAAGCCTGAATAGGGATGTAGGTCATATGGTTATTGCTTAAGCCTAGACAGAGTTGTCTGTAGCCTAGTTATTACATACGGTGATAGTGTAGCCTTGAATTTTAAACACCATAGAGAGTAGAGGCACAACACTGGAGAACCCACAAGTGACTCATAATAATATACTCATGCTTCCTATGTCGTTGGTAAGTAACTGGATTTAGAGAAAGAACAAAACACAGCCCCAGTTATTGTGTTTTGAAGAGAAATAAGAAACATATGTCCCTAGCTAGGATCTTATTATGGTAGCCACTATGTTGTTTTGAAGAGAAAGGAAGTAATGTATCTTTTGATGCCCAAGAAGAAGCGAAGAACCGGTAGCTCAACAGATGAAATAATATTAGAGGAGAACTCAGTCAAAAGTTCTTTAGGCGACACCTCTATGTTTATTGGCATAGTCCACCCATTCGTTCGTTGAACAACTAGGCCTCTGTGTAGAGGGAGGTAGGAATAGTTCCAAAAAGAAGAGATTATTTAGCGGCGATGAAAGCAATAATGAATGCAGAGGAGACTCTCCCAATATCATTTCCAAGTCTCTCATTGATGACCACCAGATGTGTCAGTTGACCTGGAGCAGATCCCACAAATTGAGATCGATACCCATCATTAGCACTAGCACTACCCGTAGAGGCAGTGCTTCAAGTTGCACAATGGTTCAGAATAGTTTGAGAACAACCTCCCCCTTCGTGAACTTGGAAAATTGGAAGCCAAAACGTGTCATAGGTGATCCTAAACATGTTGATAGACGCTTGTCCAAATCTACGTCCTTGTAGACTTGATACGCGCCATGAAGGTGTCCTCAGCTGCAACCTTTTCAAAATAAAACCAGATAAGAGTGGAAATTACTTCCTTCCAAAAGATTTATCTTTGGAGACAACGTTTTTCGCCCTTCCTCCCACTACTTTTTATGTATTCACAATGCAGGTAACTAGGCATGGGAATGAATTCATAGTGAATCCTGAGAAGGCATTGTTTATGGATATTGAAAGCGAATGAAGATTTAAGTATATGGGAAGGCATTCATGTTAGAATATAGAATATTGTGTGCTCGTTTTACCATTGATGATACCCTCATCACCCAACCATAGGCCGAAGCCACCCTCCGAGCACCTTAACCTTGACTGAGAATTACTCCGGAAGCAAACCCTAGGCTAGATAGCCACCATAGTCAGTTTCACCGAAAGCACCTTAACCTTGATAGAGAATCACTCTGTAAGCAAAACCCTAGGCTAGATAGCTGCAAACAAGGTGTAGCGTATTTTCCTCCAAGGATAGTGCACCAACAATAGTTGATCGAGTAGTCCAAACCCTAGCCAAGAGATAGTCCGCTTCGCATTAAAACTTCATGTTGTAGCAAATAGCACTCGCAACTCTCCTCCATATAAAGACTAAACTGGGAATTGCAGCACTGCTTGCTCTCTGCACTCGAAGATTTCCGCAGACAAATGAGAATTGGTGCCGTGTATTTATAATGGTTCCCCAAGACGATAATGACTTCTCCCTTCCGATATGTGTCCGCTCAATATATTATTATTATTTATGGTCGACTTGGAGGCCTTTGAGCTAATAACCCAATATAAATTATCTCTTGAGCCGACAAGACTCTAGGTTATTAGCCAACTCATTAGGGCTCTCTGTTTTAGTCTTATATTCTCGTCAAGTTCATATGTGGAGGTAAATACCTCCCACAACTACCATAATATTAACAATTCTCCTAGTTAGAGTAGTACTACGTAATGGTCTTGGAGCACAAAAACATACCATTTAATCGGTAGAAACAACATAGTCATCTAGAATATCTCATGACCAGAACATGAGCATCACCACCACTATCAACTACATCATCTCTCAAACCATAATTTCATCTAAGTAATTAGATATGATGTCGGGATAAGTCACTCATAGAGGGATACAAGAGCCATTCTTATAATCTAGAAGTGTAAATTCTCTTAACTATTTTCCGTCTGGAAAATATCCGTTCATCATCTATTTGAATGATATTTCATTCCAATAAATCACGATAGTCTTCAAGGCAATTAGAAAATAGAACATAACCGTCTATCCATAGTAGTACATAACTACAATCCAAGGGTACACTACCACACCAAGTGTAACACACAAGTACTGATCAAGAACGATAGTCACGAACAGTTGGAACATATCCACCATAAAAGAGTTCCTCTACCACTGGTATAGCCTCTATAACAAAACATCCTATGCAAGATGCTAGAAAACAATGTTATGATATAAATCAATCATTCACAATCTTTCACTCACATTTTGTGAGTTTCCAAATAATATCCACCATGAATAAAGGGAACATATCCACCACAGAGTCTTCATCTAATAAAGTCATACGCCTTCATAACAAATATCCATAGCAACCCCATTGCCATGTTAAGGATATAAAATGAATTATCTCAGCCACCTTTTCACTCATGTTTGTGAGATCTTAAAGAATATTTGTCCTCGGAGTAGAACAATGAGATTTCTGGAATATATTTCTCAAGCAAGGAAGAATAACGATCCTTTCTTCCTCACAACCTCGGACTATTCCCCTCCCTGCGCCATTCTTCCTACACCAATCAAAGTGCACCGTAGACAGAATGGCAACCCTAAGGAATATGGTTCGACCATTCCTCACCCCGGTCCATTCCTCCTACACCAATCAAAGTGCACCCTAGAGAGAATGTCCCTAAGGAATGTATGTCCTTGATTGTTGAGCTTGGACCATTCCCCTCCCTCGGCCATTCCTCCTACACCAAACAAAGTGCACCCCGGAGAGAATGTATAAACACTAAGGAATGAATCGCCTGACCATTTCCTCTGCTAACTATGGGTAGAAAAGATTGTCCCAGATCAACTCCAAAACACTATCCCTCAAAGCAACTGCCACGAGAAATCGTTGTTCGGCGAGGTGGCAGCTAATCTTCTTGAGTAACCCCTCAAGAAGAGAGACTTCACTAGAACAATGACTACTTCCCATAAGTTGTCCACAATGGAAAGTGACCGCCCTGGCCTAAGTCCTAAATCCAATTTCCAACAAGAAAGCATTTGTCCAAGATTGACCCTTTATTTTTCAAAATTAAAGATGAATGTCTTCAATAATGTTTTCAAGGCTCCCAACTTGAAGACGTCATTGCTTCCTTTTCAATAAGAGGGAGCGTTTCCATCAGCTCTTAGCTTTTCTGAGTACGCAATTCATCTTGATAGAAGTCACCAAAATGTTTGCTTATCTCAAGCCACCGGAGATATGTATTGGAGAATCATTTTATCCTTTATGCACTTCATCATGGATAATGTAACGCTTGATTTCAATGTACTTTAGTATAGAACACTAATTTTCTATGAAGGCTTCATGTAGATCTGAACAATAGAGTATATCATAGTTGGAAACCTGGAACATAATTCATGTGGCACTTCTTCACACATCATGAGATCTAATCTACTAAGTAGTCATCTTGATATAGGAAATCTTCACCACACTACTGTCTCATTGCAGTGAATCGGAGGTTCCTCCACCGTTATCTTCTTCTTATCTCGATATAGGAGTCTCTTCCTGGTGATGCCTCAAAGTCTTGAGATTGCTCTTCATGCCCTTTATTCTAATTTCCCTCGAGAACATTCTCGCATTCATTTGATGAATTGACTCATGGATGCTGCATGATATAATGAATTTATGTAGAGATAAGTCCGTTTACCGGAATAATCATCATAGTCTTCCCTCCATCTAGGAGAACCCTATTTTTGGATCTTGTAATTTTTTTATTCATGAGTCTTCTATAAACTGTTCTTCATCACTTAATTTCTTAGTTCTTCGCTTTGATTGCTTACTGAGTCTATCAGTCGGTAATCTTGTGATTCTTATTGATTGGTTGTTCTGGCTTTTTTTCTTTCTTGGAATATTTTTGTTCTTCTTCATGTTTTCCTTAGCTCTTGGGTCCATGGAGTTTCTTATAGATTCCATTCCCTAGAGATTCCAAATTTCTCCTTTTCATCATAGGATCACTTGACTGATGTGATAAACTGTGAATATTTGTCTCTTCGGCAAGTCTTCTTCCGCTAGTTGAACTCAACACTGCATCGCTCTTTCATGGTTCTTACCAGTGATATATATATATATATATATTCTATCATCTTTAATGGATCATAGAATTAGCTCCTTCCTAACCCTCTTGCTTCATGTAAGAGTGTGTATAATCTGCTCCCTTCGTCTAACAAGAGTCCATGCTTCTATCTTCATACTTATTGTCTTCTGCAATGTATAACTGGCTCTCTTGTCTAACAGAGCCCACGCTTTTGTCTTGTTGTCTTCTACAAAACGCCTTAAGTCTTTTCCAATTTCCTCTCGATTTGTTGGCTTTTCATTTCTTTTTCTAAGTTTCTTCATGATTGATTCTACTTATCTAGCAATAGCTTCTTCATGATTTGCAATTCATCCTTTTCATGTCATATCTAATGATATCCATTTTCATATTGTTTGTTCTTCCAGATATAGTTCTTCTCGGAACATATTATTTTCCAAGAGATAGATATACGCGATATGTAATGTAGGACGACGTAAACAAGATATGTACAAGAAATAAGAAGAATGTTATACCTTTAGAAGAAGAAGTCTTTCATCCCACTTAGCCTCTTTGTAGGTTCCTTTCTTCGCCAATCAGCTGTTTGTAGTTTCCTCCTTCCTTTCTTCGCAATCGATGTTTCGTTTCTCCTCTTTCTTCACCGACAATGATTCTTGTAGTGACCATACTTTCATGTTTGGAAGCATTGTACTTCAAATGTTCTTTCTTGATTTACTTCCTCCTCGAATCCCATTTCCTTTTGTTCTTTGAAGTTCAATCTTATTTTGAAAGCTTGATCATTATACTTTTTAGTTTTCTTGGTATTGATCCTTGATTCTTGAGCACATCAAGTCCAAAGTTCTTCAAATGTTTGATACCCTTCCTTGTGTTCATGCTTTCATGTAAAATGCATCCCATGTCTTGGGAAGACCATTGAGTACTTCATGTTCACCAATTCCTTCTCCTCAAGTGATCTCTTCTCTTCAATAGCTTGTAGTTGATCTCTTAACTGGGAGATCCTTACAAAGTATGATGTTATGCTGCCATCCTCATTCATCTTTATGTCACGGAGCTCATTCTTCAGACTCATAACTTGTCCGATGTTTCTGATTGAGAAGAGATTTGTTAGGGCATCGTACATCTTCTTTGATGAGTCATGATGGGAGATGTAGGGTATCAAGTGGTCTTTTATAGAATCCACTATGATACTCATGGCATTGATGTCAACATCTTTGAACTTCTCCATAGCTGCAACGTTCTGCCGTTCCTTCTCTTTTCCTTCTTCAAACTCTGGCTTCACAATCTTTCCTTTAACGATATCCAACACTTTATTCTTGGCAAGGATGAGGTCAATCCTTGTCTTCCACGCTTGAAAGTTAGAGGCTCCATCTAACTTGTTCTCAGACTTCATAGAGTTAGTCATGGCTTGCTTGACTTGGTCAAACCCTAGATTTGACCAGAAATTCAAACTTCATGTCTTGGCTTGCTGAGAATGTCAGGAGATGCGCTAGGCTAGAGTGCATTGATCTATCCGGAGATTAGGTCAATCCATTCACTTAAGGTGCCTCAACGAGAGGATTAGGGTTTCTGCAACTGCTCCTGCTAGTAACCCTAGCGATAGTGTCTTGGAAGCTGCTTCTGCTAGTAACCCTAGCGATAGTGTCTTGGAAGCTGCTTCTGTTAGTAACCCTAGCGACAGTTCCTCAACGATATCAATATCCTAGCGGCTATGTTTCCTTCCAGCATTTAGACTAAATGAAGGAGGGGTGGGCCCTTAACTTGTTAGAATATAGAAGATTGTGTGCTCGTTTTACCATTGACGATACCCTCGTCACCCAACCATAGGCCGAAGCCACCCTTCGAGCACCTTAACCTTAACTGAGAATTACTCCGGAAGCAAACCCTAGGCTAGATAGCCAAACAAGGTGTAGCGCATATTCCTCCAAGGATAGCGCACCAACAATAGCTGATAAGATAGTCCAAACCCTAGCCAAGAGATAGTCCAAGCCAACACTGAAACTTGTTGTTGTAGCAGCTGCACCTGCAGCTTTCCTCCACATGTGTGCACCAAACTGGGAACTGCAGTGCACACATGTTGCTCTCTGCAATTCTAAGATGTGTCAAATGAGAACTGGCGCCCTGTATTTATAGTGGTTCTGCCAAATTTGCTGGGCCAACTTCTCCTTCTGGATATGTGTCTGTTCAATATATTATTATTATTTCTGGCCGACTTCGTCTCTTGGAGGCTAATAACCTAATACAAATTATCTTCTTGAGCCGACAAGAGTTCTAGGGTTATTAGCCAACTCATTAGGGTTTTCTCTTGCTTTCCGGAGTCTTCTATTCTCGTCAGGTTCATATGTGGAGGTAAATACCTCCCGCGGCTACCATAATATTAACAATTTGTTCTTTAATTTTCTACAAGACTTCATAGTTTGGCTTTCTTGTTTGGATTTTGCAGGGTCTTGAAAGAGTTGTTTGGATTTTCCAGGATCTTGAAAGAGTTTAGGGGGCCTCATAAACTGTTGAAAATGTGGAGAACAAAAAATAAAAGGTTGACCATAGGCTTGCTGACACTAATTATGGAGCTCCCATGAGCGGATTCAGAACTGAAGCAACGATTTTAGCTAGTTTCAGTCATCAAGAATCTCAAGGAACGCATTAAACAATAAATTTGTGAGTACCTAACAATGAAATTAACACTTTCAGTGCCACTTCATGACTTTTTTTATGAATGCTCAAATTATTTGAAATTGCAATTGTAAAGATTCGAGATATCACAAATTATTTGAAATTGCAATTGTAAAGATTTGAGAGATCAGATTAACAATTAAATACAAAGATGAGATTGATTATATTACAGACCCAGGTACAAGTACTAGCAAAGGAATCTGATTTAAAATGATTTGTTTTTGTATTTTTGGGAGAAAAACGTTGAAATACTCTAAAACATGACAACGATTAGTCTCTTTGTTTGATAGAGTTTTCATGATGCAACACCAAATAATATAAAGAAATGTGAATAGACGTTAATCCTTTTTTTAGGTTGTTTATTCAGTGAATAGCATGTAGTCATGGAAAATCATTTTCTAGATCATTAATTCAACCACTGGTATTGTAGCAACAGGTATGAGTGGTGTAGCATGTACTGGTGGAAAATTTGGTTAGTGTAATCAAGGGGGCGATGCATTCGAATACCTAAAGACGGAAATTGGAAAGTGTTATCAAATTAAAAAANNNNAATCATGGAATCAATAGTTACATAAAACATATTTTGCATAATTTTTTCCAATTATGCAGGAAACAAATGATTACCTATTCCAGTCAATTGTTTAGAGTACATGTATGCATGCATCATTGTATCTGCAAATTCTATATGTCAGTAAGTCGTAAACCTGACCTCGCGCCGCTATTAGGATCGTTAGCCTAGTTACCTTAGGACTGACTTTGTCTGCCTTGAAACTAAGTGCAACCGAGTGTTTCTTCAGGCCTTGCTGTTTGAGTGCCCATTCCATCTAGGTTCTGTAGCACAGGTTGGTCGTGGTCGATCCTGGAAAGCGGGGATGGGGTGTGGCAACAATATCAAAGGATAGTGGCAAATCAACCATCTTAGTACGGAGCACAGAACCAGATGCTTTTCTAAATGATAGGAAAGTAACATGTTTCCATAGTGATGTAGCATTGCATGTTGATTTAGATGGCAATGGTAGATCAAAGAAATACCAAATGCACTAAAGGCTATGAACTATGCATCTTCACAAACAAACATTTAATGTGTAGAAGTAATGCTAGACTAATTTCTAGCATTACTTCTATTGGGAAAAAATAGTATGCATATAAAACAAGATAAGCTAAGATATTTTCTGCCTATGCCTCGACCAGAGGCCAAATAAAAAAGCAGAGTGAAAACTTAGGTTAAATTAAATGAAGTTTCAAACTAAATTACATGAAACTTTGTTTTAAAACTATTAAAACCCATTGGTTTTTGTGGCAAATTAACAGGGAAACAAAAAAACGATTACTATGGTCTCGAGCCCGAAGGGCAGGGACTAATAATAAGGTCTTTGAACGTGAGGTAAGCTAGTGAGAAAATAAAGGATGGGGCATATGATAAGAAAATTTGGATCCAATTACGGTCATCATTACGACCTACTTCATCCGTCTCGAAAGTAAACATGAAATGGTGTTAGTGACGAACCAACGAATAAGATGTAACATAAATTCAAATATCTTTAAAATGTTAACGAAGTTTTCAACGTAAAGTGCATGTACTTTAACGTAAATCGAAAGCGCAGGTTAACAAAAATAAATTTAAAAAATGATTACGAAAATTATAAAAAATAATTAATAATTTGTATCTCGAAGGATTGGAGATTAATGTCACAAAATTTCATAATCGAATGAGATAAAAAAAAACCTTGAAAATTTTGACAAATGAAAATAAACAATTTTGAGAGACAATTGCAAATTTTCAAATAAATATAAATATTATAAGGAAGAGGGGTTAATATTATACTAGCACAGCTGCAAACTCATGGTTGGTGAACGTCTAAAGGTTTTGATTGGCTCATAAAATGAAACACGATCATAAAATGAAGCGCCAAACTTGAAGTTACTCAGATTGGTAAATTGGTAAATATTAAATGGTTAATCTCTCCACTCTGTAACAAAACTTTAATCTTTGTTAATCACTTAGACTTGGCAATCAACTAGCCACCATAGTAAAGTTTAAATATGATAAAGTAAAAGTAAAAAAATAAGCATGTAAACGGATGCCTTTATAATAGTGAGGAAGTTAGTGGTTGAAATCACAACCATTGATTTATTGGGATGACTAAGAATATTCCATCAATATTTAATCTTGTCCATACAAAACTGATTAAGCATTAAAAACCTATTAAATGTGCCCATTATCAATAAGTGTACGCCTTTCGACATAAAAATATAACAACCCAATGTGATAAAAAAATATAAATATGATGAATGACCCAAATGCTTCATAATTTGTTGCATTCCAATATAGTGTTATGAGAACCTATTGCAATTTTTCCATTGCCATTTGTTTTGACACATACATAGAGTAAAACATGATGGGTTGTTTCACCCAATTCCAACGTGGTTGGTCTTGTACTTGTTCAAGGTATATTTCCTCTCATAATGATGGCGATGACAATGTTCTTGCCATAGGCAATTTTTTCATGATAATTGTGCAATGGTAATCCTTTTCACGAGAATTGTGAAATTATGTGTACGGTGTAAAAATAATTTTGGACCTATAAAAAAAAATAGGTGTTTTTTAAGGTTATATTGTAATTGTTTAGAGTCAATTTTTTATTATTTTTAATTAATTATTTGTTTTTAATAAAGTTTTTACATTGTTATATAAATATTTATATTAATTTTTTTTTTTAATATTAAAAATTGTTATTTATTTATTTTTTTAAATTTTGATTGATAGAAATAGTTAAATAGACAATTTTGATCTAATTTAACAACTATTTGTCAAATAATTAAAATTCTCCTCGAGTTCATAGACCAGTCTCCATCGATCATGTCTGCGTTTAGTCTTTCTAATCGATGTAGTTCTCCACATATCTATGTTTCGTCTGCTTAATCGTTGTGGTCAACTCGCTCGTATTTCTCACACAAAATTCGGGAAAAATCTCCTCGAGTTCTTGGACCATTGCAGCTCATGACAATATTTATTTCTAAGCGCTGGATAGATGACACTACTCACAATAATTAATAATTATTTTTTTCTAAGTTCAATAAAACAAAGGTGCGCACACTCTTCCAGTTTGGGGAGAGGTCACGAGTTCGAAACCTGTGTCCCTTGGGGCTGCGAAGCTTTATCACTCCCATACCAGCCACTATGTGGGGAAGTATCTGGAGTGGGTTTCCAGCGCGGAATCTTCCACCGTG
>SNQJ01S0011115.1:704960-721153 GCA_010110895.2 Picea sitchensis
ATACAAGTACATACCATTTACATACTTCATCTCTTGGAGATACTAGGTACAAGCTTTTATAGTATCTGCTAGGTACCATACGATACTTCTCCCAAGTACCAATTGTAGGTAAGATACAAACTTTTATAGTCTCTGCTAGGTACCATACAATACTTTTCCCAAGTACCAATTGTAGGTAATATACAAGCTTTTATAGTATCTGATAGGTACCATACAATACTTCTCCTAAGTACCAATTGTAGGTAAAATACAAGCTCAAAAATTTCAAGGACCAATACACATAATCTACACATACCATCATAGACTTGCTACAGGTACAAGGTGTGATTCACATTTCCATATGGTCATTGTTTTTATTGAACACAATATGCAAACTTTACTTTGTTTGTCCATCATCATCTAATATCCACTATTTCCATAAGAACTATCACCATTGTCCTTTGGACCAAACTTTAAGAAAAAAATATTTGTTGTATTGAGAACATCTATGTCCTTCCTATTGCAATCTGACCATTCCAATTCATAATTAATTATATTGTCATCACTTGACTTCTCCAGTGAGATCAATGCAACTGGAATATATCTTTAACTGCCACGATAACCAACCAATGACTAATCCCTGTGGCAACTCCCTTCTATCGCTAAACCAAAGTGTCCATGCTCCTTCATTCACTTGTAGCACTGTAATCTCGAACAATCATACCAACTAGAACCAACCATACCTTTGGGTCGAACATTGGTACGACATAGATTGAATGCGAACCTATTGTACTCTAGGGCCTATTATCAAACTGATTGTAAACACTAAACAACTAGCCATCCTATGGACACATTTCCATCTACCAAGACACCTAGGTGCCCAACCATGGTGCTCACCAATTATTTAGGAAAATAGTTTGGATACACAATGTATCATAGTCAATGTTACATTTTTTATGCACCTACCAATTGAACAATCTTTCATCAAGAAACAACTAGAGGAGATGAAACATGTAGCTATATTTTCCTTTTAGCTACAACACACTTTATTAAGAAGATTCATTAATGACTTTTGCATCACAAAGTATTGTCATGTAGGGCTACAAAACATTAGCAAGAGATAATGATACATATGATGGGAACACATTTTTCATCTTTTGCAATCATGCACAAACTTGGTGTCTTTGTCTAGATCTTCCACATATTTGTTCAGTCTTTTTCTTGGATCTCCATACTTCCCATTTCATTTGTTAAAGTTGTGATTTCTAACAAAACAATTGTACTCTTATATTGAGGTCACAAGACTCAATATGTATGATCACTGTAATGAATCCAATAATTCTAGATTACAAACGCAAAATCTCACAATTACCAACACTTCCAAACCATTTTCACAATGAGCTTCCAAATTGGCCACAAACAAGTAGGAGAAGATTGTGTACTCAATACAAAGCCAACCAAATAAATCGGGTTGCAGACATGTTTTCACTAGAAGATCAACAGATCTCACTCACCTGGGGATTTATTGGTCCATATACTATCTTGTTGCAGCCACCAAACTGGATATCTTGTATGCACCTACCAATTGAACAATCTTTCATCAAGAAAAACTAGAGGAGACGAAACATGTAGCTATATTTTCCTTTTAGCTACAACACAATTTACCAAGAAGATTCATGAATGAATTTTGCATCACAAAGTATTGTCATGTAGGGCTACAAAACATTAGCAAGAGATAATGATACATACGATGGGAACACATTTTTCATCTTTTGCAATCATGCACAAACTTGGTGTCTTTGTCTAGATCTTCCACATATATGTTCAGTCTTTTTCTTGGATCTCCATACTTCCCATTTCATTTGTTAAATTGTGATTTCCAACAAAACAATTGTACTCTTATATTGAGGTCACAAGACTCAATATGTATATTCATTGTAATGAATCCAATAATTCTAGATTACAAAGACAAAATCTCACAATTACCAACACTTCGAAACAATTTTCACAATGAGCTTCCAACTTGGCCACAAACAAGTATGAGAAGATTGTGTACTCAATACAAAGCCAACCAAATAAATTAGGTTGCAGGCATGTTTTCACTAGAAGATCAACATATCTCACTCACCAGGGGATTTATTGGTCCATATACTATCTTGTTGTAGCCACCAAACTGGATACCATAGTCGATAACCAAGCTCACCATCCACATATCCCCCAAAAATACATTTCATGGATTTATCATATAGCTTAATTCTATTCTCATTGGGAATATGCACAAATGCTTCACATCCAAAGATTTTTAGGTGAGAATAATTTACCCTTTATCGGTCGAAACTTGTTTGGGAATGCCACCATCCAAAGTTGTAGTAGCAGATCGATTTATCATGTAGCAAACTATCTCTATTGATTCTGCCCTAAAATTCTTCTTCCAAAATTTGACAACATACCCCTCACCTTCTCCATGAGAGTGTGATTCATTCTTTTCGCAGTACCATTATGGTGAGGAGTAAGAGGGACAATCTTCTCATGTTTTATGCCAAACCTGTTACAATACTCTTTGAATGCATTGGAGCAATATTCCCCATTGTTATCTATCCTCAAACACTTAAGTAGCTTATTAGTTTCTCTTTCTACGACAACATGAAACTTTTGAAATATCTAGAATACTTCATCTTTGCTTTTCATAGGGTAGGCACAAACCTTCCTAGATGCATCTTCTATAAATGTGACGAAGTATGAGGCTCCTCTTAATGACTTAATGTTTACTGGTCCAAACACATCAAAATGTATTAATTCTAACAAATTTGCTTTTCATTCATGGCCACTTCTAATAAACGAAACCCTTCATTGCCTACCATATATGCAATGCTCACAAAGGTCAATATTATAAGATTTCAAACCTGGAAGTAGATTTTTTCCAGCAAGGATTTTGAGTTAGACCCTTCTCGCTCATGTGAATCAGACACTTATGCCACAAATATACTGAGATTGCTCATGTGACCCAGACACTTATGCCGCAAATACACTGCGATTTCTTCTCTTGCAACAACAACCACACCCGATTTCTCTATTATTGCTATTACTGTATACAATTTTCCCGTCTTAATTCTTTTATCCATGAGCAACACCCCCTTACTAATTTTCTAGCCATTTTTTTCTAAAACTTGTGGAACAACCTTCATCATCCAATCGTCCTACAGAGATTAGACTCATGCAAATCTCTGAAACATGCCTAACATGTTTCAATAAAATATGTTGTCCATCCTTTGTATTAATCTAGACATCTCCCACTCCAACAATGCTACAAAAGTGATTGTTTCCCAAATTCATTTTACCATCATCATCAGAACTATATGCAACCAAATTATTTTTTCTTGGGGTTTCATGGTGAGATGCCCCAGAGTCAAGAATCCAATCAAAGCTATAATTGGATGTATATAAACATGCATCTTGCATTGAAACAATAAATAAAACTTCATTATTTGAAACTGCATAATCTTTATGTTCTTGCTTCTAGATTCAAAACTCCTTTTTCTTGTGCCCCAATTTTCCACAGTGATAATAAGTTAGCCTACCTCTTCTTGATTTTGATCTGCCTCTTGACCTTGAACGCCTTTGATGATTTCGATCAATTTCCTCCATGATTAGCTGGAGTTTGAGCTTCTCCTCCCTATTTTTTTTGTAATTGATTTTTGTTGTAGCTCCTCATTCATTAAGTTGCTACTAACATCATCGAACTTCAAGGTTCCCACAAGTGCCAAAGTGTTCATAGCTACAATCAGATTCTCCCAGTTGCCCAACATAAAGCACATTGGTAAAATGGCTCTAATATCATCATCAAAAATGATTTTAACGGAGGCGAGCTAGCTAGTAATTATGATGAACTCATTTAAGTGCTTCCCTACTGAAGCACCCTCCTTCATCTTTAGATTGTTTAATTTCTTCATCAAGAAAACCTTATTCGATGCCGTTTTTTTCTCATATAAATCATGCATCTTTTTCCATAGACATATAAATCATGCATCTTTTTCCATAGACCTTGTGTTGGCTTCTCTCCAATCACATTGAAGTAAACATTCTTTGCTAGACACTTACGGATTGTGGAAATGGCCTTTTTGTCTAGCTTGTGCCAATCTTCATTTGTCATTTATGAGGGTTTCTTTGGAATTCCCTCAACTGGAAAATATCCATCCCTCAAAATGAGTATGTCCTCCATATGTGACTTACATAGGGAAAAATTATCCCCGTTCAACTTTTCCATGTCACTTAGAGTTCTTGTCTCCATGCTAAATTGGTGTTGCTGAATTAAACCTTCAACAATTTGAAGCAAGTAGCACTGGAATCTTCTTGATGGCTATAAAACCAGTCACAAGACCGCAAGTCACCAAAAGCAAGTAGGATTTTCCACCAAATTAGCATACCAAAGTCATCTTGTGGCTTGCGATTTCTCCTTCTGTGCTGGCAGAAAAATTCTCCCACGATTTCTCCTTTTGCGCTATGGGAATTCCAACGATGTCACCTTTCTCACAAGAATTGGCTCTAATACCAGTTCTTAGGGTTTTTGTAGAGTTAAACTCGCCCAAAATCTTTGCACAATCGAAAAATTGTAGATCACTACAACCTGAAATCGCACAAGAGACACCTGTGAACTGAATGGAAGTCTCCCGCCTCACTGAAATCTGAGTGGGTTGTTTTACGAGCTAGCTCTGAACCAGAGATCGGAGCAAAGGCATAACGCTGACTGTAGGTTGGGCACCTGCTTTTAACAGGCTCGCTTGAGAACGAATCAAAGGAGAGCATCTTCCTTGTACCAGCGCTGAAGCATTTTGGCGCCCTGTCTATTCTCTCCATTAAATTTCGCACGTAGCCCAGGCAAACCACCTTCCGTGCAATGTTAATGCTCTGCATCAACATGAGTGAAGGGATGGAGACGGCGGCTGACCGCATTAACGCCGTCTACCAAATGGAAATTTAACTTTTGGCAGTGGCCGCTGGAAACAAGAGCAATGTTTTAATTTAGGATGGCTAGGGCGAGATTCAGTATTTTATACATTTTGTTTTTTTAGAATTTCGTATTCAATCAGGGATAGAGAAGTATAAATTGAAGTTGGTTTTCAACCAATTATAAAATAGAATTAATAAAAATTAAAATTTATATTTTTTAAAATATTGAATTTAACACACAAATAATATTATACAGAAGGATAAATTGAAATTGGTTTTCAACCAATTATAAAATAGAATTAATGAAAATTAATATTAAAATCATAATTTATATTTTTCAAAATATTAAATTTAACACAAATAATATTATGAAACCTTAAAAACAATATTATGAAACCTTTGAAAATATTATGAAATTTTTTATTATTATAATCGCAAAGTAAAAATAATTTGAGTGGAAATAAAGCTATATTTCTTCCCACAATTGTATTCCCTCCACAACTATATTCCCTCCATTGGCAAAGACTAATAACACCATTCTCACAATTAAATTGTAGCTTTCACTTCATTGGATTTCAAATAAATAATATTACTTTAATGTTTATGTACGATGAAAATGTGTGGATTTCAGGATTTCTATACTTAAAAGAATTATTTTTTTAATTTTTCATATGTAATTATATTTGATTATGAAAATGAGTAGATTTAAGGATTTTTATATTTAAAAGATTTTATTTTTTTTTTAAATTTTCATATATAATTATATTTGATTAACCTATAAATATTTTTTTACTTGTTATAAGTATTTTTTTTTATGTAAGTGTTACTCATATAAGATGATGAAAATGTTTTTATCATATTGAATTGTAAAACTAACATTGTTGGATGCAACAATGTTTACGAGTCATGTGGAGACTTTAAACTATCCAAAATAAAAGTTAATGCTATGGGAGAACTAACTCTCTAATTGGTTTCTAATTGGTTTGGAGTGATTACATAATTACTTTTCAATTTAAAAATAAGCAAAACAATAATAATGATGTCTACAATTCATCCTTATCCATAATAATGATGTTGGATGCAAGACCTGGTGTTTGAGGTTCATAAGGAAGTGGACGACCCGTGCTTTCGCTTGGAAGTCCTGGACAAGAAGGGGTCAGAAATATTGCAGCTGCTCTCCTCTTTGCATGGCTCTCGCCACCCCACATAACCGACATCAAATACACCAGTGGACTCATAGGCGGTATTGGTTCCGACTCTACCATTGTCTCCAGTGGACGACGCAGCACCAGGCTCGGCTTCAGCTCTCTAGGCACCCACCTTGGATACTGTGGCATGCAACACATCCACGACATGAGCTGCGACTGCTGCACAGGTGCCAGACCGCATGGCATGCTGGTTGTTTTGTTTATATTTTTCCACTTGTCTTTTCGGTTAAAATATGTTTTGATTGTCTTGTGTCGGTCTTAGAGGGTCTAGAAGCCTGGGCGAATTGGTTTCCCCACGGGGTGATTCGGCTCCAATTGCTTAATTATGTTATCTGACTGGTTATCTGAACCAATGGTTTTTGACTTAGGAGGCTGGTTGAATTGGCTCCCCCCTGGGAAATTCAATAACTACAATCCTTAGACAGACATGGTGATACTGTAATTTTTGGTGCTGAAAGGATTTTTATAAAAATACTTACTCATAAAAAAAAAATAATGATGTTTACAATAAATCAATTCTCCTTTGTTAACTATGTTCTCTAAACCTTTTCCATAATTGCTATATAGATATGTTTTTATATACCATAGAATCAAGGATATGGATACTAGAAATGGAAGATATAAAAAAAGTCAAGAAGAGTTGTAGCTTCTACAAAATAAGAGATATCAAAACAATGAAGAAGAGTTGTAACTTCTACATACTAAGAGTGTTGGTGGCCAAGTGCATGGGGAATGAAGCACAAGAAAAACATGCATTCCCACGACTAGAATCTACTACTAAGAAACAAAGTCAATGTATGGGGATAATAATGTGAAACAACCCCTAGTGATAAGAGGGTAAACTCCAAACTCTACAAAATAATAGCAGAAGGGGTTGATCTCTTAGATCTAAAGAGTTTATATAGCATGCAAATAAGGACTCTCTTAACACGAGACTACTATGTTTGTAAAAGTCTAATATATCAAACTTCACATCTATATAATAAATTTGGTTATACAACCTTGTAGGAAAGGTTATCCAAGACCATGTATCTTAGAACAAAAGAAAAAAACATCATCTCTCTAGACAAACTAACACAGAATAACCTTATTGATCTTGGAGAAGCATATCCATAAGTAATTTCCGTTTCAAAGAAAAATACATTGAGATAAGTATAAGATGTAATAACATCCAATGTCTTTCTTTAT
The DNA here is from genome assembly GCA_010110895.2 of Picea sitchensis. Lineage (NCBI taxonomy): Eukaryota > Viridiplantae > Streptophyta > Pinopsida > Pinales > Pinaceae > Picea > Picea sitchensis. The sequence continues at coordinate 712,283 of SNQJ01S0011115.1, forward strand.
AACAATGATATCATTGGAAAAAAACAAGCTCACAATAATAACATTAAAAATAATAAAAGTTTCATTTTCCTGAAATTTTAAATAAATAACTTCTCCAAACTCATTAATATATTTGGAAAAAAAAACATTCATAAACATAGAGTAACACTATTTAACACTAAAGCTCTCGGGTGCAAGTCAATTGGAAATTGTCATGATATGAAGTGTTATGTTCGATGAGGTTCCAAGTTCAAATCCCCCTGATTTACTTGTGCCTGTGGAAGGGGCATATGTATGGCACATGGAGGTTATAGTGGTGGCCCAATTGCTCCATCCCAACAAATTCCAGGAGAGCCTTGACGTGCTCCATCAAAGAAGCCCTAAGGCTTTGTGAAATCAATACTAGGATTATGTAGTACCCTTTGGGATTTCTGATTTGATGTCTTCCGGCCTGCCCCAAACAAGAGTATAATTTGGAGAATTAGTCATTCTAATTGAACCTCCAATCCTTGAAAAACATATTATTTCTCGATAACCACATTCCCCATAAAACATAACAAGGTAGAGCTTTGAATGATAAGGTAGACTTGTCTAAAAGCCAATAGTCCATACATTCAAGTAACATCTCTTTATCCCAATTGATTCACAGATTATAACTATGGATAATATATTTCCAAGCAATGTTTGTAAAAGAGAAACTTACAAAAATATGATAAAAAAACTCACTTTTATTTTTACATATAATGCACCAGCTAGGCCCTATCAAATTCCTCTTTTCTCCATTATCTCAGGTTAGTATTATATTTTCCAAGGCAAACCAAAGGAATAAGGACTTTCAAGCTTCCACACCTCCTTCCACCACAACTGACATTCTTCACCCAAGTCCTCCCCAATTTTAGCTTCATATCCAATCTTGATTATCAACACCCTTGTGGTTTTGTTTCAAAACCATCTTAACTCATCATCTTGATCATTAAGGAAAATAGCACTATGTTTTCAAATATTTGTGCACCCTTTTCATTATGTTTCAAGGTCTTCACGCATATCCAATTCCTCTGTTGTTTTCCAGTTTTGGATCCCAACTTATTGTACCACAAAACCTGATGCATTCTTCAAACTTTGAATTCCCTTATAGTGAAGTGTTGTTAGAAGGGGTTCTAACAACTTATGTTTCCCACTGCATCCAATCCATGGATCCATTCCTATCTTCATTTTGTTGCCTTGCCTGATATTCCATGGTGCCTAATTACCCAAGATATTGAAATATTTCACCAAACCTTTCCATGCATTTGAGACCCCTTTGAAAGACTTTCTTTATTGTTGAATTCAATCCTCTAGATCTCTTCGGACTTAGCTATCTTAGTCCATTTTACAAGTGGAATGCCTTCCACTTCTCTTTTGCCTTTCTGAAGAAAACTATAACACTTTTCCCTGATCCTATCCAGAATCCCTTTTGGGACATGAGCTATTGATAACCAATATATTGATATGCTTTCTGATACTACCTTTACCATAAATAACCTTCCTCCATGGGATAATCACCTATAGCACCAACAAGATATTATGTCTTCAATTGTTTTTAGTAACTAGAGCCAATCTTCTGATTTTGATCCATTAGGTTTTAGATGAAAGCCTGAGTATTTCACCACTATGTTGAAAGGAACCAATTTTCTAGGGAATACTTGTACTAAACACCTTTCCAACCTTTTACTCAAGCCACTAGCTACAATGGCAACACAATTTATTCATGGTAATATCCATCCTCATTGCTTTGCAAAAATGATAGAGAATGGTTTTGATGCATTGAACCTCCCTTAGATTACCTCTCCCAAATATCAAATTATCATCCACAAACAATATCTGAGTTACATCAATAGTCCATGCAATATTAATACCTATTATAGTCCCATCTCTTTTAGCTTCAACCAACAGTCTATTCATACTTTTAACTACAATTAAGAATAAGAACGAGGACAAAGGGCATCATTTCCTGATGCCTCTTTAAGCCCTAAAAAAACTTGATGGTGACCCATTAATGAGAACTGCAAAATTTGTCAATTCTAAATAGCACATGATCCAATTAACCATATAGAGGTTCAAACATGTTTGAAGAAGGACTAATCGAAGAAACATCCAAGTTACTTTATTGTAAGCCTTTGAAAGAACAATTTTCATAGTCACCTCTAACTGATTTCCAGATTTGATTGAATGAAGCACCTCTTGAGCAATCCATGTTGGATCATGAATATGCTTATTAAATAAAAAACCAAATTGTTCCTCTGAGATAACCTAAGACAAATATTATTTCAACCTGTTAACAATAATCTTTGAAACAATTTTATATACCAAGTTGCAAAGAGATATTGGTTGAAAATCCTCTAAAGAGGTTGGATCATTTATTTATTTTGGAATTAGAGCGATGAAAGTAGAATTTAGAGCCCCCTAAATTTTTCTGGATCTTCTTGATTCCTTGATCACCTGGATGAGATCCTTCTCCATTAGTTCATAAAAACCCAAACAAAATTATATAGTCTAGTCGTTGGGACTTGGGATTTTTTCCTTATTAAAAGAAGATAAAATATATTTTAGTTCATCTTTGGTGACTTCTTCTTCCATATATGTGTTCATTTCCTCATCAAAGAACCTTGGAAAAACCTTGACTATATCTAGAAGATTTCTACAACAATTTTATAGTTGGGTTCTTTAAACAGAGCCTGATAGTGATGCTTTCTTGTAGCTTCTAGATCAATGAAAGATGAAACCTTCAGACCATTAATTCCATCCAATTCCCAAATTATATGATATTTTTTTTTATATATATGCAACATATTTATGAAAAATATTTGTATTTCCATCTCCCTCTGTAATCCATATAGATTTTTTTTTGAGCCTCTATTCAACCTACTCCTGAGCTAAGAGTTCCTTCTTTTTTCCTTCAAGTTATTTTAATTTCATAAGTTCTTCATTGGTTAAAACCCCCTTTTCCTTCTTTTCAAATAATACCAACAAATCTTCTTCCACTCCTTTCAATTCTTTCTGTGATTATTTTGCCTTTTCTCTAGCCTAGGAAATCACCAATTTCTTTATTTGGATCAAATTATTTGAGAACTAATACATTGCCAAAGATATTGAAGAGGCATCATGTTTTTTCAAATTTTTCTTGACGAGGTATCTAAACCCATCATCAGACAACAAAAAATGGTTAAATTTAAATGAAACCGGTGGTTTTGATATGTATCCTCCATCTGAAATAGAATTGGTTGATGATCTAATACACATCCAACCTAAACCCATGACTTATACCTACTAGATTCCTCCAATATCATTTATTCTACCAAAATCCGATCCAACCTCTTTGAAATCCCAACACTGCCTCTTCTACCATTTCTCTATGTTGGGTTGACATTGGCTAGATCAACATCCACCATATTTAATCTTCAATAAGACGAACAAATAAATTGACTAGGGGATCAGGCATGACCAAATTGCCCCAACATTCCCTTGAATTCAGGTTCATATGAAGATCTCCACCTACTATCACATTGTCCCCTACGACCACATGTTGATCCTTTAGAGAATCCCAAAGGATCTTTCTGTCATTGTAAGGTGCATAAATATTTACCACTGTCAACTCTTTCCCTAAGCCTTTTTCCTTTCCATATAAGACGATACATGTAGGCATGCACAATGTATTAGAGAATTCAAAACTATTGTTCCAACTAGTCACAAGTTTTCCAGACATTCCTTGTGCATCAACATTGCATAATTGCCAGTCTTTCAAGAAAGGAGATAGAATTTCAACAACCAAAGACCCTAGACACAACGTCTCTTGGATAATAATAGTGTCGGTCTTGTAAATTGTCATAACCATTTAAGGGATAATATTTTGAGGGTGCCCCTGAACCCTCTCATATTAAAAGAGAGCACCATAATGGTGGAACCAATCTCTGGGGTTTTTCAGCTCTAAGCACCCCTTTTATAGTATGTTGTTTTCCTTCGTTTACCTCTTTTGAAGCTTGATATTTTGCTTTTGACATATGAGACTTTCGTCCAACTATATTGAGCTTAGAAGGGAATAATGCTAAACAACCTTTAACCTCCCCTGCCCCCCCTCTTCAGTAGAAAATAACTTTCTAGGATGCAATTTGTAAGGTGGAGAGACCAGAGGTTGCTCAATTGGGATCACATCAGAGCCTTGAGTTCTCACTATAGAAAGTGCACCCTCCATCGTCTTCCAGGAAATACGTTGACCTTCTGGGCTAATAGAATTCTAACCAATGGGCTCCAAAATAGATTCGACATAGACATGTGTAGAATCCAAAGCCTTTCCTAGGCACTGACCTATTGATGGAGAGGCCTCCTCGTTGACATCAAGAATAACATTTATGAGAGAATGATTATGAGTCATACCTTTTCTATTGTTGCCTAGATGCTTATCCGTAGAGTGAGCCTCCTTAGACTCCATGTGAGGCCCCATGATCCCATGGCACTTAGAAACTCTATTAGTATTATTTTTTATTATAAATTGTAGTTTTTTTCAATCAATTTTTTTTTTTTTTTCTACATTTTATGGATGATATTTTTCTTACATAAAACTCAAAAACTCAAAATAACCTACTAAATTTTTTAAAACTTGTTTTATTATTAATTTAATTACAATTATATTTATTATATAAATATTAATATCATAGAGCCTTTTAATCCAAATAAGAAAGGTTTCTAAATCTCTCCTAACATTGACATTGTGTTTACCAAGATTACACCATGGTACTATCCCATCTTCTCGTGATGAATTCAATCTAACATGCAAATAAGGGAAGAACGTTGACCATTATGATTTTCATGTGAATTCCAAGGTCATGAATATAATATCCCAAAAGAACCTAATTTCTCATTCTAAACTTTATATAAAACTTTATAGGGAAACAATCCTTGAAATAGTGAAGTATTGGCAATAAAAAAAACACAATTTACATGACCATTAGAGCTATCTCATTGAATCACCAAAATCATATAGCAATAGAGCTATGTCAATGAGTCACCAATATCATAGAACAATAGTAGTAGTGAAATGCAAGTGATTCTAATGCATCCAGGGATATTTGGTGTAGAGTTGTATGTAGGGTAGAAAGTGTTAATCCTTATTTTTGTTAAAGTATACATGTTTAGAGCTCCCAGGGTGTAGAATAGTCAGTGATCGAGTGTATTGTTAAGGCACTATGTTATGTGAAGTCACTGGTTCGAAACACTCGACTTACCTTGTGTGTTGTGTGAGGGGTTGTGTTGGCATGCATGGAGGTTATATTGGTAGTAGTCGGATAACACGACCCCATGTCATGCGAGTACGTGCCCAACTAGTTGTTGATTCCGCCAGTAAAAAAAATATACACATGTTTACAAAATGTTTAAAAATAAATCAATAGAATAATAGTAGTAGAGATATGCAAGTGATTCAAATGGATATTTGATGTATAGTTGTATGTTGCAAAGTGTTATTCTTTTTGTTAACTTTCTTTAATGAAGGTAAGTTTTTGTCCCTAACTCTTCTATGAGGTTAAGTGGTCGTGTCTCCCACAAGGTCTAATAGCCAATGTATGTCAAGGGCTTTTATCATCATTAATGAGAAGAGTTAAGGCGAAGTGTCCCAACTAAGTTTGGGACACCACCTCAAAACCTCACTATCATTCGTTGTAGACAACATTATGAATGGAAAGTTCGACATCTTGTGTATACCAAACTTTAGTATCCATGAACACAGTCTGGCATCCATCTACACATTTTAATTTTGTAAGTTTATCAATACAATCACATTTATTAAGCTAATATAGTAACTTAATATATGTGATTATAAATATGGTTCTCTTATTGCATACAATGAAACGACTATAGTTACGAGTCCATTGAGGAAGAACTAAAGTATGCCTTGAGGTGGCCTCGAGGAAGGGTTACAAAACAATGGTCGACAATATATATCCCACTCCCAATGTAATTAATTGTTAATTATGTGTTATTTTTTAGTTTATATATAGTTGGAATTATTTATTCATTAATTGAAATATATTATATTCTTCTAGACTAATGATGACGAGCGTGATTTGGAGGAACCATAGGGAATTGACAAATGTTCAAGTTATATGTTTTCTTATTACATCTTTAAATGGTAGCAATTTAAAAAAAATGAATTCATGTTATTTTACTATATTTTTACAAAGTGAGGATGAGGAGGGTTCAAAAGATAAAGAGGGCATTAATCCTAGTTAAATGAACATTTGTTGTCAAATTAATTTATTTTCCTTATATGTATACATATTTTTTCATGTAATATTATATACAAAGTTGAAATTTCCCCGATGTGGCAGTGTACCACTTGTTTATAGGCATAAAACATTACAAGGTTATTTTATGAATTAACTTAAAATATCACAATCTTGTTTATGCATACATGGTTTTTTGCTTCCACAGTGTGTGTAGTGTACCTAGGGAGGATAATATGGGGTGCCTACGGAGGTACCCAAGGGGGATACTAATAGATAGGTAGCCACATAGTGTGAAAGCAATAATGGTCAGAAGGTTTATAAGAAGGTTCCTTCACTAGAAAGTTCCTAGGAGGTTAGATAGAACTATATAAAGAAGTAGAAGCAATTTAATGAGATGTATTGTGAAGAATATTGTAATTGTATCAAGTATGACTTGCGGAGTGTTTCCTTCCTTAAGGAATAATTAATGGTGTTACCCTACCTCAAGGGTTTTTTTCTACAAATCTTATGTTCATTCTTTTGTTATCTATTACGTGGATCTGTGATGTTCAAGTTAAATTCTATCTTATATTTTCATATCTATTGAGTTACAAATCAAGTGGTATCAAAGCTCTTTCGTGGGCCAAAAAAGGGAATATTTTTTTTTTCTTTTTGTAGATTTTTCAAGGAAAAAAGAGGATGGTAGTATTCAACTCAATTTATGTGTTCCTGTTGAAAAAATACATGATTTCAAAAAAAAAACATCGAAATCGGAATCTAGAAAGTAGAGTTACTGTTGATTTAAAATGAGTTGTTTTAGGGTTTTTTTGGTGATTGACACATGGTTTGCAAATCATATATATTTTGATAGAGTGACCATATTTTAGTCAAACCAATGTTAGTAGATGCAAAGTGGTCATGTCATTTCATAATTGGAGTCATAATAGCCAATCAAAGAAGTATTTCCCAAGTTATTCTCATTTTACTTTAGTTTCCTCAAACCCTAGCCATATAAATGAGCTCCATTGAAAAGTAAGTTATTTTTATCAACCCTAGTTTTTGTGGCAATTTTTCTTCAAAGCAAGATGTTTTTATAGGAAAAGATGATGGTATTAGTATTGAAAAATACATAAAATGCATAAAGTCATTTTGGAGAATGGATCTATACATGAATTTAAAGAATGATGCTTGCATATGGTGGGATGGAATTAACTATGAAGAGAAAGAGGTGTTTTTAGATGAGAAATATGAGAAACTATACTTAGATAAATATCTCATGCCAAGAAGAAGCAAAAATATATCTGTAGAGATTTATTTTCATATAACAACTTCATATTATAGGTTCATGGATGTATTCAACAAGATAATGTTATTGTTTCTATTAACCCTAGTTGCAAGCATAATTTCATCAATGTTAACTTGGCTAAAAGATTGCAAGTCCCTGTAAAGAATATTCAAAACACACAAGTTGAGGGTGAGAACATTTACATTTTTAAATATTTGAAGCTTATTGTGGATAAATATGTGTTGAATTCAATTTTTCATGCTATAGATATGGATGATGTAGATATTGTTTTGGGATATCCTTGGACGGACTCCATTTGTACAATTAATATTAATTTGCAAAATAAGCTTTTGAAACTTTTCTATAAGAAAAAGAAAATTACATTGCATGATATTTCTCTTACTAAGCAAGAAGGGCCCATGGGGGCAAATGAAGAAGTCCTCACAGTGAAAATAATTACCGAGTTTGAGGTTGAATCAAAAGAAGACCTACATAAGCATATAAAGAAAATCCCCAGGAAGAGAATAAACATGAAGACAAATATAATGAGCTAAATTACTAAAAGGAACCCCATGTGGAAGAGTCCAAGCAAGAAGAAATGAGAGCTAAGGTTGATGTATATCACCACCCACAACACCTAGAGAAACAATAGTCATCAAGGCAAGGGCGTGAGCATCAACAAACTTATTATGGACCACCATGGAACCATAAAGAAAACCAATTGGGAGGCACGTTGAGGAATGATAACAATGCATGGAGATATGAAAGTAGCAAAACAAGCAACAATCAAAATCCAGATTGAGGTGACAAGGAAGTAGTTGGACCCCATGTTAATATTTGACTAGGATGGATGGATGTTTGTGCTTGGTACCAGTTGGTTACATTGCTTAGTAGATCATATTGTATGGCTTCCTCCCATGTTTCAAGGATGAAATATGTGAAGGGGGATGGGATGTAGTGAAACTATGGAGGATAATACGGGGTACCTAGGGAGGTACCCAAGGGAGATAATAATAGATAGGTCCGTGCATAGTGTGGAATCAATAATTGTAAGAAGGCTTATTAGAAGGTTCTTTCACTAGAAAGTTCCTAGGAGGTTAGATAGAACTGTATATAGAAGTAGAAGCAATGTAATGAGGTGTATTGTGAGGAATATTGTAATTGTAGCAAGCATGTTTTGTGGAGTGATTTCTTCCTTAAGGAATAATTAATGGCATTACCCTACCTCAAGATTTTTTTCTGCAAATATTGTATTCATTCTTTTATTATCTATTGTGTGAATTTTTTTTATGTTCAAGTTAATGTCTATCTTATATTTTCAAATCTATTAAATTACACAATAGTGTGAAATTGATTAAATGTTAATGGAGT
>SNQJ01S0011115.1:726361-750202 GCA_010110895.2 Picea sitchensis
TTTTCATATTTATTTTAGTATTTTTGTGAAAATGATTTCAAGTTCTACACTTGTAGAGAAAATGTAGATGTTTAGAGAGTTTCATTTTCCTAGTTGCATTCACAATTTAAAATATTCTGATGGGTTTCTATGGAGAGTCATGAATGAATTTTCTCCCATGTGAAATGATATAATTTATAGAGAAACAATGTCTTGAATCGGTCGACCTAAAAAACATAGAAGACAAACAAAGCTTGATGATGCATTTAACTTGAGTCAACATGATGCAAATGTTGAAGAATATGTTGATTTTGAAATTGATATGAAGATTCAAGAAGGAGGTCCTCTAGAAAAGAAAGGAAAAGGAATAGATCCCAAAAGATCATTCAAACATGCATGGAAGTTTATAATGCACAAATGGTCTTATCTGATAATAGGTCCAAATGGTAAAGAGTGCATCAAGTGTTTATGGCGTGCTAAATTCAAAGGAGATACACCATTTGCAAGGGAAGGTAGTAGTGAAATCCAATTAAATGGATTAAATGTTTATGCATCATCTGAGGCTCATAAATTCTCAATTCAACTATTGGAATATGAATTTAGGCAACCATGTTTACCCATCATAAAGCATATTGAACTTACGCTGGATGTTGAAAAATCCATAATGATTAGTGTTATGGAAACTATGTGTTTTGTGGCTATCAATAATTTACCTTTAGAAAAGTACAAAGACTTATGTGACTTGCACAAGTACTAATATTACATTTGATAAACAGTTTTTACTTGCATCAAAATACATTTACTAGGAAAATTTTTGATGTATCCCTTTTTATTCCATTTTGGTTAATGAAAGAACATATAGAACAATGGAGCAACACTTGAATATATATATATAACATATCTAGTGGATAGAGGAAGAGGGTCACACACGAAAAAATTTATTTGACTTCTGAAAATCAAAGACAACACTACATAATCCATGTATGAAGCACTATTAGGGTTATTATCTGAGATGAAGTTATCAAAACATTAAATGGTAGGAGTTGGATTAAATGGAGCTTCATCTATGAGAGATATTTGTGAATGTTTGGTTGTTAAGTTGTTTCATGAAGTGCCTCATTTGTTATGTATTCATTGTGTAGCACATACTGAGGCCTTAACTATAATAGAGCTTCAAATTATTTTCCCTAGTTTAATTATATTGAAAAGCTAGCGAATAAATTATATTCATGGCTAGGAAAATCTATAAAGAGGCATGGAGAATTTAAGAGTTTGTGAGAATTATTTCAAATTGACAAGCTACAAGTATTTCAAATTCATCAAATCCAATGGCTTTCTAGGGATTTCTAGGGGACAAGTGATGAACAAGCTTGTTAAAATCATGTCAACATTGTTACAGGAATGGAAACATGATGATACAAAGATGTATGAAATGGGAACAATATTTCAAATTTTGTTTTGTATCCATTTGCATGTTGATGTTCTTACTAAATTGAATAAATTGAGTCAATGATTTCAAGACGAACATATTGATATAACATCCATTGGTATGCAATTAGATGTGCTTATTGAACTTCTTTGTAGGAGATTCTTGCGAGGTATATTTGGAGTTGCTTCTCAACGTGTTTCATATTTCTTGAAGAAATTGGAAAACAAAAAGTTGGAGTTTATTGATAATACATGTGATTTGGATGTGTATTCATTAAGATTTGAACCTATTTTGAATTCACTTGGCTCTAGTAATATGGAAGATTGTATTCACTTAGGCAAATTATTTATCAAAAAATTGATTGATTGTCTCAATGATAGGTTTACATATTTTCTTGTATACAATGTAGCTAAAGTTTTTAGTCCCTATTGTTACTTTGAAGAAGAGAATGAAAGAGATTCTGAAACAAAATAATGGTTGTTATGCCTTTGTGAAAAAATTGATATTGGAGACTCACCAATAATTGATACTGAAAAATGTGAAGGTGAAATGGAAAGCTTTGGTGTCACTCTACATCAGGCACGTCCAAAGAGAAACATGTTTGGAGCATGGGAACAATGTGGAGGTGAACTGGAGTGGTGTGATTTTTTTCCAAATTTGATTAAATTGTGGCAAATTGTTCTTATTCTTCCAACAAGCACTGCTAGTTGTGAAAGATGATTATCTAAGTTGAACCATATAAAAAATGATGATAGATCTAGACTTTGTTTAGAAGCCTTAGACACTAATGTTTTTATCTCTATCAACATCTTAGAAATTGCATGAGGTAGATTGGAACATAATTTATGAAACTTGGACAAGAATGAAGTTGCAACGGTCTATTCCACTAGGTTGAACAAGTTGGTGATGACACAATATTTTAATCAATGTTGTAATGTCTAATGTTTTTATAGTTTGATGTAAGACTGTTAACACTATATAGTGCATTATTTTCAACGTGGGTCCAATAAGTTACCATATGTTCAATGGGACTTATATCGCAATTATAATAGAATTTGCACACATTTAAACATGCTAGGATAGTAGTTTGATATGAAGGAGAGAGTACTTCTAAAATATTGCTTTATATTTAAAAAAAAATCAAATTGTTCGTAGTTACATTGCAATTTACAATAACCTATGCGCTTTGGAGATTTTATACAATGTACAAAATTAAGATTTGAATGTTAAGAAAAAGTGGGTTGTTCTTTACTTGTACATATGATGGTTCTTTCTAACTTTCATAATTTCATTTGATTGTGATCCGGATATATGAGCGGAACGAAATGAATAGAAGACTGAATACAATAACACAAAGATACAGAGAACAACAACATATATCTAGTGAACAATAACTTCTATTGAATAAATAAAATAGGATAAAATTGTAAAACTATAGAACTGAAAACAACTTGCTTGAATGGTGGTAGCTATCTCTGAGAAGAGATGTGGTTGCTATGTGCATCCTTCTGAGCAGAATCATTACAATGAGGCTCCAGAGGCGTTTTTAACATTACTCATGAATTCCAAAACCCTAGACATCAAAAAATTTAACCCTAGGAGATGAAACACCAAAAGTTATGTGGGCCTTGATATGTAAGTTGGTACCTCAACTTCCCGGGGTCGTAACTTTTTCATACAACCTTTATTTTAGGCGTGTGATAGCCCGTTGGAAAGGTCTTTTCAAGAACTACACATTATGTCATCATACTCTAAATCCATCCACAGTTTGAATGTGTCAAGCCAAAAAAACATTGTTTAAATCCCCAAAACGACCCTGGAAGTACAAAAAAATGCATCGACATGAAAAATTCCAAAATAAGCCAGTTAGATTAGGTGGGTAGCCACCAATATCCACCTGAAAGATGTGTATGGATTCATACAACCCCGTAAGTGTAGAACCCACAATTCCAAAGAATAAAAAAAGAATGTGTTGAACTAAAAATTGTCAAGATGAGCCAGTTGGAATAGGTGGGTGGCCACCAATATCCACCTGGATCAGTCGTCCCCCCCTAGGAAGCAATGGTATCCCTTGCGTTGAGTGCCCCCTTTAGGTGAAGAAATTTATGTTGAATTTGGCCTCGGGTGAGCCAATTTCCTTGGTGCAGGAGCTACCTTGCCTTGACAACCCGATAAAGTTGGATCCTTTGTTGGCGAGTTCCCTTGACCTATGTGTCCACTATTTGATCAGTGGATGCTTGTTTCATGCAGTCAGGGTTGATATTTGTTGGTGTCAATTTTTCTGCGATCTTTGAGGTGTCCAATAATGGTGGAAAATATGGTTGGAGGAGGTCCACATTGAACATTGGGTGCAAGCCAAGGGAGGGGGGAGTGTTGAGCTCAAAAGCATTGTCACCCACAACCTTGGTGATAGTGTAAATCCCATAGCGAAGTGGATGGAGATTCTGATGGGGCCCTGTAACTAGACCTTGTCTCCCACCTGAAACTTGTGTGGTACCCGGTGTTGATCATGGCGTTGTTTGTACTTAACATTGGATTTATGAAAAATCTCATGGACCTGTTAGCGGATGTGTTGAATCCACTCAATGAATCTGGTGGCTTTGTTGGCCTTGGACTGGACATGGGAATATTTTGTCTGTGTGGTTGCAAGAGGTAGTGCAACATCAATGGGACCCAAGGGTTGGAATCTCAGCCCCACCTGAAATGGGCTATGGCCGGTGGAGCTATGTAGAGCCTTGTTGTAGCCGTGTTGAACATAGGGAAGACTCTCATCCCATGTACATGGATGCTTAGAGTTATACATGCACATGATGTGCACAATCATCCAATTGATTACCTTTGTTTGGCCATCGGTTTGAGGGTGGAAGGCAGTTGATTTAGTGAGATTGGTGTCCAATAGTAACCAGAGACTCGACCAAAATGTGTTGAGGAGCATGTTGTCGCAATCAGATATGATGGTCTGTGGTATCCCAAAATGGACCCACACTCGTTCGAAGAATAGCTTGGCATTATCGTCGTTGTGATGCTCTTCTTGCAGGCTGTGAGAATGGCCATCTTTGAAAACCGATCAACCGCCACAAATACACAATCATTGCCTTACTTGGTGGATGGAAGGCCATACATGTAATCCATCATGATGGATTCCCAAGGACTCTCGGGAGTAGGAAGAGGGGTGTATAAGCCTTACTTCTTGATGGTTGGATTAGAAATGGCACATATAGTGCAAGATCTGATATAATTGTTGACGTACTGTCAAAGTTTTGGACAATAAAAATGCTTATGTAGAATGACCACAGTTTTCTCCACACCAAAATGTCCTGTCATCTGACTGTAGTGAGCCTCCCAAATCATCTTTGCACGCTCACTTACATGAATACAAAGGTGGCCCAAATGGCATAACAGTCCATCATGAATGTGAAAATCGGTGACATTCGTGCATGTACCTAAGAGATGATAGGTGGTGGCAAAGTCAAGATCTCGTTGATAAAGTTGGCACCAATCAGATGCATCATCTCCACATGAATGGAGCACAGTGGTGAGTGTGGCCACGGGAGGTCAACTGAGGCAGTTAGCGACACAATTTGTGCTCCCTATATCATACTTGATGTTGAGATGGAACTGTTGCAGGTATGTGGACAACTTTTGATGGCAGTCGTTCTGCAACTTCCCCTGTGTGTGTATGAACTACAAAGGCTTGTGATTGATGTGGATGATTGTTTCCTTTCCCATAATGTAATGTTTCCATTGATGGCATGCTTCTACAATGGAATACATATCCTTTTCATAGGTGGGGTATTTACGAACGGTATTTGAGAGCGTCTCACTATGGTATGCTACTGGATCACTGTGTTGAGTAAGAACTACGACTACAACATAGTCATATGCATCAGTATCAATCTCGAACGGTTGTTGCAGATCAGATAAAGAGACTACTAGAGATGAGCACAAGTGATGCTTCAAATCATAAAATGTTTTATGTTGTGTCATCCCCCATGAAAATTTTTCCCTTCCACCACCCTTGGTCACTTGGTTGAGGTCCCATGCAATATGGGAGAGTACCAAGACGAACCATTAGTAGAAGTTGGCAAGTCCCAAGAAGCTTTGAAGCTTGGTTAGTGTGGTTGAGGCTAGCCAATCATGCATGAATTGGATCTTAGTTGGATCCACATGTACCCCATGCTCATCAATAATGTAGCCCAAGTATTGGACTTTGTTCATGCCAAAGGAGAATTTTTCCAAGTTGGCATATATCGTGTGCTGCCGCAAAGTGCTCAAAACTTGTTGAATATGTTGCATGTGATCCTCCCAAGTTCTGTTGAAGATGAGGATGTCATCCAGATATACCACCACAAAAGAGTTGGTGAAGGGTCTCAATACATCATCCATCAACCTTATGAAATTTGTTGGTGCTTTTGTTAAGACAAAGGGCATGACCAACCATTCGAAGAGACCTTCTTTAGATTTGAAAGGTTTCTTCCATACATCAGTCGATTCAATGGTGGTGGTAGCCAGACTTTAGGTCAATCTTGTTGAAGAAATTTTCCCCCTTGAGTTGTTCAAGGTCATCAATTCAGATAATTGGGTATTGATTCCTAAATGTGATTTTGTTTAATGCTCTGTAATCAATGCAGAGCCGCCAAGTCCCATCTTTCTTGTGCACGAGTACAATTGGGCTTCCACAAGGCGAGGAGTTGGGTATGATATGCCCCTTTTGAAACAAATCTTAGATCTGACACTTGATTTCATCATTTTCCATCAATGAGCGACAATAGATGGGTCCATTAGGAAGAGGTGCACGAGGGGTTAGATAAATTGGATGCTTGACCTAACAGTGCATTGATACCAGAGTGGGTGAGTAGAAGATGTATCTATACTCTTCCACGATCCCATCCACTTGCTTTTTCTGCAAAGAGAGGCTCTTTTTATAGGTCACAGATGTGGCAGTGACCTTCTACTTACAGTGAGCATGAATCACAAAGAAGATGAACTTCCCAGTCTCTGAAATGACCTTACTACATTACTTAACAAAGATTAAAGAAATAGTGGTAGGCGTCGCTGCCTCTGGTATCTTGTACAATTTTCTACCCAAAGTAATACTAACATTGTGGGATCTAGACTCATACATAACATGTCGCTTCCACAAATATGGTTGTCCTAAAAGAACATCACAAACTTCAAGGGGATAAATATCACACAATACTTAGTCATTGAAGGGCTTGATGTCATAGGGAAAACGACATTGTTGGCTGACACAAAGATCTCTTCCTTAGCAAAGCTAGTTGATGGTGTAGGGTTGCGGGTGTGGTGTCATCGGCAGGTCCAACTGTATGAAAACCTTTGTTGAGATCAGGTTCTTTTGACTGTCTCTATCGACAATGAAATGAAGTAGAGCCCCCTTTACCCACATATGTGAGTGAAAGAGGCATTCCCCTTCCTCTGGTTCTTTTGTTTCGATTGGCTAGACTTTGGTGGTAGCGATAGTGGCACTGGGTTCGACATCAAAAAAATTCTTCCCTCCTTCTGGATTTGATTTAGAGTCAGAATCTGCCTCTGACTTGAAAACTTTCAGCTCGGCTAGTAGTGACTGCTTGGAGTGACATTCTTCAGTTTTGTGCCAAGGGATTTTATGATATTCGCACCAATTTCCTGTGTCCTTCTTCGACTTCTCATTACCCTTCTTGGGTTGTGGCTTGGATTGGTTGTCCTGAGAGTGGCCATCTTTGCTCTGTCCCTTGTGTTGTGGGTTGGGGCCGCCTTTTCCATGCTTCGGTTGTGAGGAGTTTGCAGATCCAAACTCTCGCCTCGTCTACTTAAATTTTTGCTCGATCTTGACACCATATCTATAAGTCGCACCTAATGATGTGATGTCTAGAAAATCCATTTTTTATTTGAATGTATATATGTATACAGACGCGATATTTGAGCACCATATGTTGTTCAGAGTCTTTGATACCCAATTTGGTGCGCAGGGTATGGAAAATATTGGTGAAATATGGTACTGTCTGGTCCCTTTCCTGAGGCAGCGTGGTCCATCTTGTGTACTGGTCCTCGTAGGTTCCAATAGGGTAGTATTGTTCTTTAATGGCATTCTTGAAGGAATCCCATGTAGGGGCGACCACAAATATTGAAAATTCCTCTATGGACCTTTGATCAGAGTAAGTATCTCACCAGTCCTTAACATGGGGGACGACCTTAAGGAGTGCAAAAGTAATATTTTCCCTGTCAAAAAAATTGTGGACTAAAAAATACCCTTCGAGCAGATTCAACCATTTATCTACATCATTTGCATCCATCATTCCTTCAAATAATGGAATATCAAAATTTACTTGTATCTTGATGTAACACCCCTGTTTCCCCCAGTTTGTAAATATAACTATATGGGCCAAGAGACTATGGCAAACTCAATATGTGTGAATGTTTGATTTGATGGACCTTTTCATAAAATTTCAATGAATGTAAATTATGTTATTTACTAGTGAATGGATAAGTGTTGCATGATTGTTGGAATGGGGGTGTGCTAAGAGAGACCACAAATGCTATGAAAGAGACGGTGAAGGGGACCATGAATGGTTACGTTAACCTCCACCAGATCAGTACTTTGTTGTATTTAATTGCTCAGGATCAGAACAACCCTCTGATATAGGAATTAATTACAATCAGGATGGTAGGTGGGAAGACCTCCTCAAGAATTAATGAGGGGATGCGGTAGACCGCTCATCTGTAAGGCTTCTAGACCCAACCACGGACTGGGAATTTGGGCCACACACAATCTTGCTGAGGAAGGAAAGAAAGGAAGGCGTGGTGGGCAGAGGAAGGCCTGTGAAGAGTGTAGAGACGAGAGATTGAGCTCTCATCTTCGAGGAAGAATTGTGAAAAAGAGTGTGTTCTGGTCGCAGGAAATATAGACTGACTAGGGAGAAGGAGAGTAACCTTTGCCCCTATATATGACTGAGTCAAGAGAATCGTTAGGAGCCCCGCCTACCATCCGATCATTTAGGAGGAGGGACTCGCACATAGTTCTTCGGTGAAATCTTGCTTCGGGGGAACGGAGTGGCAGTAAAGCCAAAACCCCCAAATGTCGAAGTCGCGAAGTAACCAGGACCATAGATCTAGGGAACCTTTGGGTTCCTTCCTAGCCGTCAGATTCACGATGTAGTCACCCCAACATTGGCCAACTTCAGGATAAAGGACAAGTCTGCATCGCAAAACTCTCGAACACCAAAGCTTGAAGTGACAAGAGTTGAAGATCTATGGGTCTACGTGTCCGGATCTCATCTATGAAATCTGAGGGATGTTAGAAGGTTGTCAGTATGGAGTTATGTGGCGTAGTGATGTCACCTACGGTGACATGGACCCACGGTAGATGCACCATGTGTCACCTGGATTCTTGTGTATCATATACCCTATAGACCCATTAGAATGTGACATGTGTCACCCCTGGCCCCTCACATGTGTTAGCCCCCGACACGAGTCCTCCTAGCCAAAGTGGTTGGTGAAGTGACCATAACTCCAGGAGTCTGGGACTTCAGAATCCATAGGAATTGGGGTATAGTATTGAAGGGATTCCATCCTATCCATTGACGTCGAGGAACACATGGCACCAGATTCTGTACTCCTGAGGTTTAACACACCAGAAGGAAGTAGGCATGAAAGGTTGAAGACCCATGAAGTTGCAGGGAGTCGGAGGAGATCTGAACCGTTCATAAACCAGGACGTGTGTCAGTATATCGTAAACTTCGGAGGATAGCCACTCCAGAGGATTTGAAGCTTGGTGCTTCAAAAATCCTCAAAGACCAGAGTAACAGAGAGGATCTCAACTGTCCATCGTTTGGGGATGCGTGGCGAGCGATCTGTTACTTCGGAGGATAGCCCCTTCGGAGAAAAACTGGAAAAATAATTCCAGAAGGCTTGGAGCCCAGAGTTCACCCAAACCGTTGATCTCAGAGGATAGGTGTTAGAAGATCTGTCACTTTGGAGGAAGGCTCAGTGAGAGAATTGAGAAGTCTCAAAGGCTGAAGCACAAGGAGTTCATCATAACCGTTAGTAGTGGAGGACCTGTGTCAGGAGATCTGATACTCCATAAGGATTTCACTCCAAAGATTTGCATGTGTGAATACTCAGGGATTGTCGAAGCCTGGAGTCTTGAAGTGAATCAGAGCCATCGATTCTCTGAGGGCACATGGCGTCGGATTGTGAACTTCGGATATTTGTTACTCCATAGGATTCGCATGGTGGTTGTTCAAAATTTACCGAAGCGTCGAAGCCCAAAATTTTCTAAGGAAGAGACTAGGCTGTAGATCTCAATGAGGAACAAGGACCGTTGATCCTGTTTCTGTGGTTCCAGAGGATTGTGCCTCCATAATAATTGGACGCAGCATGAGGCGAGAACACCCAAAGAGATTTGGGAATCCATAGCTTTGGGAAGAGCTTTGGGGAAGCCGAAGAGTTTTGGGAAGCCAGTCATTAGAACACTACGGGTAAGTAGAAGAGGATGAAGACCTCAGACATAGGATTTGAGATGTTAAGGAGAGAGAAATTTTGATGCCCCATCCCTAGGAAAGATACTCAATGGTTGGGTGTGTTACAAATTGGTATCAGAGCATGGTTACAACACTTGGCCTTCTTGGGCTCATGGACAAGTTGCGTAAAAACCATATTTTAAATTACTTTAAGGGGGACACCCTGTCTTACCTCTTTCCTAAAGAGTTTGGTTAAACTTCTACTGAAGAAAAGAATGAAAACTTTCTATTGTTTGTGTGTATTTAAGAAATATGAACTGTGTGTTGTTCATGAACTAATAGACTATTAGCTAACAACAAGTGTTTTTTCAGCACTCAAGCATTCGATAAATCACGGGAAACTACAAGCATAAAGGATGGTGATGCGCCATGAAGTGGGGGATGGCTCCCACAATAGAGACAAAGAATCTAATGAGAGGAGGGCAGTGGAGACCCCTCCGGATCTAGATGAAACTCTAAGGAGCCTCATGGCCAAATTACAAAGTTGCAAGGCTGACAACGACAGATTAATAAAGGAGCAAGAAAAACAAACGAAAATTAATGTAGTCTTGCTGCAGAGCTTATCCAATATACATAGGCAACTGCATCATGGACCTGCAGCCAGTCATGTGGACCGAAGACAAACAAAAAGAAGTCAAATACCACCTGAGATACGAAAGTGTGGCCCCATAAGTGGTCAAACTCATAGGAATACCTAAGGGAAGGCCCAACCTGGAGGCATGGGACACTCATCGGGAGAGTCCTCTGGAGAGGAAGCTGGCAACCCTAAGGGATCTTCTAGTAGCAAGACTAACTCACATTGTCAAAGGAAAGGAAAGAAGCGAAAGCATTCCAAAAGTCATGATCCTGAAGATTTTAAGAAATCCAAACCACCCTCTTTCGATGGAGAGATTAAAGAAGTTTAAAGAAGTACTTCAGAGTTCATGACTACTCTGAAAACTTGAAGGCTCGAATAACCATCTTCAACTTGAATGGAAAGGCTTCCATTTGGTGGGAAGACCTGAGGAATGTGAAAGGAATCCATGAGAAGGACTTATCATGGATATAGTATGAGAAATACTTCAATGAGAAGTATCTATTAGTGAAATACTTTGATGGGAAGACTAAGGCATTTTATGAACTCATGCTAGGACAACTCATGATAGAAGAATATATATCAATAAAATCCTTGAGCTAATAAGGTATGTACCCTACATAAAATATGAAAAGGTAAAAGTGAAACGATTTATTAGTGGGTTACCTCATCCCTACTAGGACATGATTGAATTTGACGAGCCAAATACCTTAGAAGAGACTATCCGGAAGGAAAGGTATTGTTATGAACAGTTTGAGAGTTAGACAGAACCTCGCAAGTACTGGAAGAAGAAGATTAGTTCGAGATTCAAGAAGAAAGGGTTTAAATCCTCAATATTTAAGAACTATAGGTAGGGTTCTAGGATGATCCTTCCTACCAGAAGTGTGTATCATCAGAATTTCCCCTCCCATAGTAGCAATAAACCTTTTGGATCAACACCGGGAAAGAATGATAACCCAAAGAGAGAACCCTTGAAATGTTGGGGTTGCGGAGAAGACCATTTGTTGAGGGATTGCCCACACAGACAACAAAATAGTAGGAGAGTCTACCACATCCAAGAAGCTACCATAGCCAATGATGTGGCTAGGAGCATGCCACAGATTTATGCAGTCATGGATAATAAACAAGCTGACCACCAAGATTCAGTGGTGGATATGGAAGGTATGATTTCCAACTATTTAGTTTCTATTTTAATTGACCCTAGTTCTAATTTGAGTTATGTATCCCCTCAGACTGTTGATAAGTATAAATTGCAACTAGTTGGACATGTTAATCCATGGTTGGTACAACTAGCCACTGTCACCAAAAGAAAAGTAGCAGAGGTCATACCAACTTGCCAATTCATTATGGATTGATTGCCCACCCAAGCGACCCTTAACATACTTCCCCTAGGATCTTATGACATGTTGATTGGTATGGACTAGTTAGCCACTTATAAAACCAAGTTGGATTGTTACCATAAGCCCTTAGACTATGAAAATGAAGAAGAGAGAAAAATAACCCTCCAAGGGATTCAAAAGCATGTCTCAGTGAGATGAATAGCATCCCTTCAAATGAAAAAGTATTGAAGAAAGAGATGTTCCCTATATGCAATACAGGTGTTAGAATCTTTTGAGGATGACAAACCAAACCTAGAGGACCACCCCATATTAAGAGAATATAAAGCCACGTTTCCAGAAGAGGTACTGGGTCTACCTCCGAGAAGAGACATTGACTTCTCGATAGAACTTGCACCATGAGCAGTGTCAATGTCTAGGATGCCCTATAGGATGAGTACACCAAAGCTAGTTGAGCTCAAGATACAACTAAAGGAGATGATGGACAAGGGTTACATCCGACCCATCGTGTCTCCATGGGGAGCACCAGACTTGTTTATGAAAAAGAAATATGGCACACTCCGACTGTGCATAGACTATAGACAACTCAACAAGACAACCATAAAGAACAAGTATCCCTTACTAAGAATCGATGACTTGTTCAACCAATTAAGGGGTAATTCCATTTTATCAAAGATTGAGTTAAGGTCTGGATACCATCAAGTCCGAATCAAGGATGAAGACATCCACAAAACAACCTCCAGGACAAGGTATGGTCACTATGAATTTAAGGTGGTACCATTTGGATTAACCAATGCTCCCGCCACTTTTATGTGCTTGATGAATAATGTACTCAACAAATTCCTAGACAGATTTGTATTGGTTTTCATTGATGATATCCTAATATATTCCAAGAACAGAGAGGAGCATGAAGAACATCTTAGACTTGTACTTCAAGTACTAAGAAAGCATCATCTCTATGCTAAGTTTAGCAAGTGTGACTTTTTTCGTAAGCAAGTCCATTACTTAGGCCATGTTATATCTAAAGATGGAGTGACAGTAGACCATGACAAGATCAGGTCTATCGTGGAATGGCCTACCCCAAAGGATGTATATGATATTAGATCCTTTATGGGCTTAGCGGGATACTATAGAAGGTTTATAAAAGGATTTTCCAAGATTGGTTGTCCAATCACCGCCCTTCATAAAAAGGGGGTTAAGTTCACTTGGACATCAGAATGTGAAGAAATATTTTAGAAATTGAAATACCTTCTAACCCATGCACCTGTGTTGAAGATTGCAGACCCTGATATCGACTTCCTCGTGTGTACATACGTCTGTAAGGAAGGACTCAGAGGAGTCCTTATGAAAAAAGGGCGTGTAATTTTCTACGAATCCAAAAAATTGAATGAGCATGAAATCAATTATGTGACCCATGATCTAGAGTTGGTCGCCATAGTGCATGCTTTAAAAATGTGGAGGCATTACCTCCTGGGTAGGAGATTTGTACTTATGACAGACCATTGTGGGTTGACGCACTTGTTTGATCAACCAAAACTAAATGCTAGAGAAGCTAGGTAGATGGCTCTTCGTAGTGAGTTTGATTTCGAAATCAAACACATCAAAGGAAAGGAAAATATGGTGGTTGATGCCCTTAGAAGAAGTATGAAAACGATTCACCTGGAAGTGGTAAGCACCTGTGAAACGAATGTCAAGGAGAGAGTCAGGAATGCACAAGAAACAGATACATTTTTCAAGACCGTGACGGCATACCTAAAGCAAGATCCCACAGGGATAAAGTATGAAGGTTATCAGATGCTTGATGAAGGCCTGCTGACCTACAAAAACAAATTGTATATTCCAAGTTGTGACGACGTGAAGAGTTTCATAATGGATGAACTACACAGGAGACCATATACTGGTCATCCAGGTCTTCAAAAAATGATCACGGCCACTAGGAAACAATTATGTTGGCCTGAGTTGAAAAAGGACATAGTTGGGTATCTAACTAAGTGTCTAGAATGTCAGCAAGTTAAGGAAGAACACCGACACCTAGTAGGTTTGCTACAATATCTACCAATTCCATGATGGAAATGGAAAACCATATCCATGGATTTCATCACTGTATTACCAAAATTGGCGAAGCAGAATGATTCAACCATGGTAGTGGTAGACAAATTGAGCAAGTCTTCTCACTTCATTCCTATCAAGTCAACGTGCAAGACAATAGATATTGCCAACATTTTCATGAAGGAGATATTTAGACTGCATGGCATGCCTAGGGAGATTGTATCTGACAGAGACACAAAATTTACTTCAAGCTTTTGGAAGTCTTTAATGGCTGGTTTGGAGACTAAATTGTTGTTTAGCACAACCTATCACCCTCAAACCGATGGACAGACAAAAACAGTAAACCAGATATTAGAATACATGTTAAGGATGCATGTAATGCATCAACCTAAGAAGTGGGAAGACTACCTGCCATTGGTAGAATTTGCCTACAACAATGATTATCAAGAGTCACTGAAGATGAGCCCTTTTGAATCCCTCTATGGGAGATAGTGCAAAATTCCAATCAGCTGGAGTAATCTAGTGGATAGAATTACAATCAGACCCGACATGCTGAAAGAAATGGAACAACAAGTGATTCAGATAAAATAAAATCTGAAAATTGCCTAAGATAGACATAAGAGTTACGCTGACAGAAAGAGAACTCCCAGAGAGTTCAATACAAGAGACCATTTCTATCTCAGAGTTAGGCCTAGGAAGAGTTCTATGATAATGGGAGCTTGTGCCAAGCTAGCACCTCAGTATTGTGGACCCTTTGAAGTCTTGGATAGAGTGGGACCTGTAGCCTATAGGCTAGCCCTCCCTCCCACAGTAAAGGCACATAATGTTTTCCATGTTTCATTATTGAAGAAATATGTACATGATTCTAATGATATAATTGGCTGGTCTGTGATCCAGGTGGATCCAGAGGGAGAATTCCTCCCAAAATCTCAATGCATACTAGACAGGAAGGAAACCTCACTCAGGAACCAAACCATTGCACAGGTCAAGGTGCAGTGGAAACACTTTGGCCTAGATGAGGCTACGAGGGAAGTGGAGGATTCCATGAGACATGTTTATCCATTTTTGTTTACTTCTGTATATACAGATCACGTTGACAAATAGAACATCGAGGATGATGTTCCTTTAAGGGGGAGGGGATTGTAACACCAATGTTTCCCCCAGTTTGTAAATATAACCATATGGGCCAAGAGACTATGGCAAACTCAATATGTCTAAATGTTTTATTTGATGGACCTTTGCATAAAAGTTTAGTGAATGTAAATTTTGTTATTTACTAGTAAATGGATAAGTGTTGCATGACTCCTGGAAGGGGGGTGTGCTAAGAGAGACCATGAATACTATGAAATAGATGGTGAAGGGGACCATGAATGGTTGCATTAACCTCCACCAGACCAATACTTTGCTGGATTCAATTTCTCAGGCTCAGAACACCCCTCTGACCCAGGAATGAATTACAGTCAGGATGGTAGGTGGGAAGACCTCCTCAAGAGTTAATGAGGGGATGGGGTAGACCGCCCATCTGTAAGGCTTCCACACCTGACCACATACTGGGAATTTGTTCCACATACAATATTGTTGAGGAAGGCAAGAAAGGAAGGCGTGGTGGGCAGAGGAAGGCCTACAAAGAGTGTAGAGATGAGAGATTGATCTCTCGGGTCCGAGGAAGAACTGTGAAAAAGAGTGTGTTCTGGTCGCAAGAAATAGAGACTGACTCGGGAGAAGGAGAATAACCTTCACCCCTATCTATGACTGAGTCAGGAGAAGGAGAGTAACCTTCGTCCCTATCTATTTCTATGTCAGGAGAAGGAGAGTAACCTTTGTCCCTAACTTTCTTTGAGCCGAAAGAAAAGATTCAATCTCAAAGCATCGTGGTCTAGCTCAGGGGTGGCCACTGGTAAAGCCATTAGGAGTGATTGAGATTATGGTTGGGTGGAAATGAGCACCCCTTTCAACAGTTGCACCACGTCTTCTGGTTCTGATAAGTGTTTTCATGCTTTGTGCTTTGAAATGGAATAATGAATGAATGCATGTATGTATACATTTAAGATTGACCTCTGTATTGATTGATCGAGTGATGTGTATGTATTTATCTCCTTGAGGACTTATGCTTCTGCTTGAGTTTCCATATGCTCCAGTTTAACCCTCGAAGGTTTCTTCCCCAGGGAGTTACCTCACAGTTCCAGAGTCAGAGAAAGTCTCTTGGCACTACTACCGTCTCGGTAATTCCATGAGATTACCCCGCCCTGTTTCAGAACTTAAAGTTCTGCGAGCTAGGAAGGCGCCTTCTTCAAACTAGTAGCCTAAGAGACCTTAGGCTCACACCCATGGCCTTAACCAAATCTCGGCTAAGAGTAGAGATTATAGCATGAGATTCATCAGAGGGTCCATATGACCAGGGTCTAGGAACCCTGCGCTAAGTCAGAAAGGAGCAAACTCTCTATGACTTTTGAGCTTCGGGATCTCGAAGCCCTGAGATGTCAAACTTTATAACTGTCAAAAATACCTGAATGTCGAAGTCGCGAAAGGTTGTGAGTCGTTGATCTGGGGAGTTTGCTGGGGCCCCTTCTCGACTGTCCGATCGTCTAGTGGAAGGTTTTGCGTATGGTACTTCAGAGAAGTTCCACTTCGGGAGAACGAAGATTCTATAGCATCAAATCCCCGAACGCAGAAGTTACGAGGTAAAGGAGAACCGTAGATATGGGGAAGATTGTTAGGAGCCCCACCTACCATCTGATCATTTAGGAGGAGGGACCCACACACGGTGCTTCAGCAAAATCCTGCTTCGGGAGAACAGAGTGTCAGTAAAGCCAAAACCCCTGAACGTCGAAGTCGCGAAGTAACCAGGACCATAGATCTAGGGAACCTTTGGGTTCCTTCCTAGTCGTAGGATTCATAATGTAGTCAGCTCGATGTTAACCAACTTCAGGAGAAAGTAGGAGTTTGCATTGAAAAACTCCTGAACGTCGAATCCCGAAGTGACAAGAGCCAAAGATTTATGGGTCTACATGTCCGGATCTCGACCGTGAGATTTGAGGAATGTTAGAAGGTTGTCAGTCTGAAGTGACGTGGCATAGTGACGTCACCCAGGGTGATGTAAACCCATGGTAGATGTGCCATGTGTCACCTGGATTCGTGTGTATCATATACCCTATAGACCCATTGGAATGTAACATGTGTCACCCCTGTCCCCTTACGTGTGTCAGCCCCCGACACAAGCCCTCCTAGCCAAAGTGGTTGGTGAAGTGACTGAAACTCCAAGAGTCCGGGACTTCGAACTCCAGAGGAATTGGGGTATATTATTATAGGGATTCCATCCTAGTCGTTGACGCCAGGGAACACATGGCACCAGATCTTGTACTCCAGAGGTTTAACACACCGAAAGGAAGCAAGCATTAAACATTGAATACCCGTGAAGTCGCAGGGAGACAGAAGAGATTTGAACCATTCATAAACTGGGATGCATGTCAGGACTCAGTATATCGTTAACTCCAGAGGAGAGCCACTCTAGAGGATTCGAATCTTGGTGCTTCAAAAATCCCCGAAGCTCGGAGTAATGGAGAGGATCTCAACCATCCATCATTTGGGGACACATGGCGGACGATTTGTTACTTTAGAGGATAGCCTCTTCAGAGAAAAAGTGGAAGGCCCGGAGCCCAAAGTTCACCCGAGTCGTCGATCTTAGAGGAAAGGTGTCAGAAGATCTCTCACTCCGGAGGAAGGCTCATTGCGAGAGTTGAGAACTCGTGAATTCCAAAGTGTCGGAGTTCATTGTAACCTTTAGTAGTGGAGGACGTGTTTAAGGAGATATGATACTCTGGAAGGATTTCACTCCGGAGATTTGCATGTGTGAAGACTCGGGAACTGTCGAAGCCCGGAATCCCAAAGTGAATTGGAGCCATTGATTCTCTGAGGGCACGTGGTGTCGGATTGTGAACTTCAGATATTTTTCACTACGGAGGATTCACGTGGGGGTTGTTTGGAATTTCCCGAAGTGTCGAAGCCCGAAATTTCTGAAGGAAGAGACTGGGTTGTAGATTTGAGTGAGGAACACAGACCATTGATCTTGTTTCTGTGGTTTTGAAGGATTGTGCCTCAGGAATAATTGGCCACAGCGTGAGTCGAGAATACCCGAAGATCTTTGGGAAGCCATAGCTTTGGGGAAGCCGAAGTTCTTTGGGAAGCTAGTCATTAGAACACTACGAGTAAGTAGAAGATGATGAAGACCTCAGATAGAGGATTTGAGATGTTAAGGAGAGAGAAATTTCGATGCCCCATCCCTAGGAAAGATAATCAAGGGTCGGGTGTGTTACACTTGAAGGGGGTTGCATGGCCGCTTGATGAAGATGTGTCTCATGTGGGTAGCCACTGAAGAATCTGTGCAAATTTATCCATCATTTCGTTCCTTTTTCGCGCAAGGGATTCCTCGAGCAACCATTTAAATGATCTCCTGCTCCATCATATTTCTTCTCGTCCCCCATGAGTTGTTGTTGGGCTCGGTGTGAATCAACTTGCTTGAATGGTGGTAGCTATCTCTGAGAAGAGATGTGGCTGCTACATGCATTTGTCTGATCATAATCATTACAATGAGGCTCCAGAGGCCTTTTTAACATTACTCATGAATTCCAAAACCCTAGACATCCAAAAACCAAACCTTAGGAGATGAAACGCCAAAAGTTATTATGGGTCACAATGGGTAAGTTGGTACCTCAACTTCCCGGGGTTGTAAATTTTGTATACGACCTTCGTTTTAGGTGCGTGATAGCCCGTTGGAAAGGTATTTTCGAGAACTACACATTATGCCATCAAAATCTAACTTTGTTTATAGTTTTTTTGTGGCAAGCCAAAAAAACATTGTTTAGGGCCCTAAAACGACCCTGGAAGTAAATAAAGATGTATTGACATGAAAACTTCCAAAATAAGTCAGTTGGATTAGGTGGGCGACCACCAATCTCCACCTGGAAATTGTGTAGGGCTTCAGACAACCCCGAAAGTGCAGAACCCACAATTACAAAGAGTTACAGAAGAACACGTTGAACTAAAAACTGTCAAGATGAGCCAGTTGGAATAGGTGGGTGGCCACCAATATCCACTTGGATCACATTGTAATTAAGAGTTTACACAAGGAGGTCAATTACCTAGAGTTTCTATATACATGACCCTTATTCTAGTTATTGTTTTCATCTATGTACCGAAATTTCTAAGCTCCATATGTTATAAATGTTTTTCAATTGAGTTCTTCATATTGTCAATTATTTTTTTGTTTATGAAAATTCTTATATATGGACAAATGCTTAAAGTTGCTTCAACTTGCGATTTTAGGATTATGGATGGATATTATTGACTAATTTTCTCATTGAATCTTGGGATTATTCATCTTATGTTTATGGTTAGCTTTTAACATTCATATCTTAACATAATAGGAGTTGATTAAATTGAAGTCAAGCCTAGATTAAAGTAGAACTTGGTTACCCTAGTGGGTGGTGGAAGAAGACTAAATTTGTCTCTAGATAAGGGTACCTCATGCTCTCATTCAACAAGGACGAGTGATACAGATTCTTATACTCTCTCAATTTCCATATTTTGATATCAATCTCTGTATTTTCATTATGCGTCATTTCTAACTTCCTTTTCACTTACTTGACTATTTAGTTTTACATATTTCATGCAATTATAGAAACGTAAGCTAAGAATATGCCAATTGTTAAGAGCTCAAGCTCAGAAAATATGGTTATGAATAATTGAACTAGAATTTCTTTTAGCTTATATTACGAGTTGAGTTTTCAATTGCAAACTTCAGTTATCAATTTCATCCCATTTAATAAGTATAAGATCACTTTCGTCTATACACAAGCTCAAATATTTAATGAATTTCTAAAGCTTTTGGTATAGAGATTGGAGACTCTTAGAAACATAAAAACAATAGAAAAGATAAAAATCACATGGATAGTAGTAGAAACAATATATTTACATAAACGAAAACATTATAAAATTGTTTTAAATGTTTTAAAATAGGATTAAATATTTGAAAAAATATTTTTTTTTAATAAAAAATTCTACTCTGTAATAGTTTTAAAATAAGATTAAATATTTGATCATTTTTTTTTTTTAATAAAAAATCTCACTCTTTAATAGCTACATGTTATTTTATAATACAAAGACATGGAAGGTGGAGCGAGATCCTTCCTTATATCACAAAGACATGGAGGTTGGATTGGGATTCTTCCTTAAATAATGTGCAATTCACCTAACATATGGTATGGAATTTTTATCCATATTATGAACTAGCAAGGAAGTAATTACATTTCAAGGGGGTGTAGAATACATGTTAGAAGAATGTTCCTTTATTGAGGGATAAAGTTTATAAGATTGCGTAGAGGGCATGTGTATACACCATAGTTCATTAATGATTAGAGGTTACATTTTTAGTGGGTAGGTTTACTTGAATTTATGTTAGTTGTGTAGTTCTTTATGTTGGAGTAATTAACTCCTACTTGTTTTGTGTTTAATATTTGATATTCCTCGTGATCATAGAATGTATTAGTTATTGTAATCTCTACGTGAGATGTTTGGTTACAAGTTTGTTATATGTACACCCTATTTATGTGTGAAGTTGAGAGATTATCTCAACTAAATGGATTGTATGGCTAAGATAACCTATCTATCTTAAGCCAAAGCTTAATGTATTTATACTAATTGAATAATAAAATATGAATAGTTTTTGTGTGTGCAATGATTTTCTAAGTCCTTCAAACCCTACAACCATGCAAGTGAGTGGTAATGGGACACACATCATGTGGCATATTGTATTTAATCAAGTACGATTTAGGGATGGTTCATATAACCATCCATGACAACAAAACAATGGGTTCTTAATTCAATGTGTTGGCTAGAACTCAAAGTGCTTGTAATTGCTAAGAGACATTTCATTTTATATAGAAAAATCAATGTTATGGAGCCATCAGTATCTTGGGATCAGGATTCATTCAGAGGATCCAAGAACCCATTAGTGTATAGATATGTTGCATCAATGCAAGTTAGTTTATTTTTCCTTTAGTCTAGATAGGTTCAATGCAATAATGCCCTGTGGGACGTTTGAGTTATGATATACAACTGCATGGATTTATCGATTCAGATTGGGTAGGGAGTGCAAATGACAGAAGAAGTGCTACTTGGATATGTTTCAGTTTGAGCTTTTCCACGATGTTATGGGCTAGCAGGAAACATAAGTTTGTTGCACTCAACATTGCAAAATCATAATATATTACAGTTTGTGATGCTTGTATGGAAGCAATGTGGCTCTGTAAGTTGGTTTCTAGACTGTTTGATCAGGTGTTGAATTCGACCATGATATATTGTGATGATCATAGCTATGTGAAGCTTTCAGACAAGACAGTGTTCCATGATAGGTCGAAGCACATTGAGATCAAGCATTATATTCTCTATGATAAAGTCCAAAGGGGAGAAGTGGTTCTCCAGTATATCTCCATAGATGAGCATATAACAAATATTTTGGTAAAGCCTATGTCCAAGATGAAAATATTGTGTATTGATGGGTGTTATATATCCACTAAAAACACACCTAAAACCCTTGATTAAATTGTCAACCCGGGGTAAGTAAACTTAGAGCTGTAGCAAAATATATGCCAAAGGTAGAAGGGCTAGTAGTAGTATAGTCTAACTAAAGAAGTGGCTATCTAAGGCTAATCTACTCAAGTAAAGCTATCTAATGAGAAAACCCTACTAAGCAACTTGAAAC
Source organism: Picea sitchensis (assembly GCA_010110895.2). Lineage (NCBI taxonomy): Eukaryota > Viridiplantae > Streptophyta > Pinopsida > Pinales > Pinaceae > Picea > Picea sitchensis. Next base: position 748,008 of record SNQJ01S0011115.1, read on the forward strand.
TATGTAACCTAAGTACTTTTGGGCCAAGGATCGATGGATAGTTCTAAGAAGACAAATAAAAACCCTATGTAAAGAAAACTAGTTCATAATAAACAAAAGCAACTATTAAGCATAACAACAAGCAAATAATAAAAGAAAACTACTTTAACTTGCCAACCTACATTCAATGAGCAACTACCCTATGAAAGCAAGTAAATAAACAAGCAAGCAACTATTCTACTAAAGCAAACAAACAAGTAAGCAAAGACAACTAACCTGTTAAAGAAAATAGACAAGTAAACAAAACACTAGCTAACCTATTAAAGAAAAGATACAACTAACTACTTTAAGATAACTTCTACTGCAAGTAATCAAATTAAAACTTCTCATTGAACAACTATCTAGCCTAACAGGCAAGTGGACTATATTCTTAACTCAAAACTATTTCTAATTCATGAAAGGAAATCTATTTAATTGAAAGCAAGAAGAAATACCAACTAATTCTTAATCTATGATAAGCAAACTGTTCTCTAACCTATCAAATCAAAATACTACCTATCCTACAGCAGCAATAAAACTATTTCCTAAGCTATGAAAGCAAGAAATTATCTCTTATGATCTACAAAAGCAAGAAACTATCTTTTTTAATCTACGAAAGCAATAAAACTATTCTTCAACCTATGAAAACATGAAAACTATCTTTTAACCTATGACAATTCAAATATAATGTTGGTGGTTGTGTGAATGTCTTCAGTGTCAGATGATATCTCGATGGTACTTGACAACAAAGGACAATTCAAGCGGTATAAGCTCAATACTGATCTCAATAGCAAAGTGAAAGGTATGGATTAAACAATCCAAGGAGAGTTTAGCCATGACAAAAGTAATCGTCAATTACCTTGTATATTCATGTATAAACCATCAACAACATAACAAGATCATCATTATACTTCTATACTATGTAAGAAAAAATAGATTCAACCATTAACTAAGAAATATAATTGCAATTTAATTCTAGGAAAGGAAATTACATAAATTGAAACTATGCTACATCTATTCTAACAATTCAAAGTTCAAACTACAATAAGAAAATGCTTAAGAACAGAAATTTAAAACATGACATTAAAAAGTAAACTAACAACTACATTAATCAACAACTAGCTAAGCCAATTCTACATAAAAATAAAAATAAACAAGTTATGATTAAAAACTGGAATTAACTCTATCCATCCATCAAATCCTTGTCGAAGAGAACCCACATAAAAACTCTATTCTAATCTAATTAAAACTTTGTTTTAAACTTGGCTATAAAATCATAAAAGAAAGCATAATCTAATATCTAATTGCACATGGGGTTAGTCTAGGGATTTGCAAATCCGTTCCTAATCTATAAGATCAATTCATGTTAGCACAATTCTTCATTCTAATATGCAACAAAGAATCAAAGTAATTAAACTACAACGACAAACTAATTAACATAATAAAACTGCATGTACAGGAAATAAAGAGAACAACTAAACTATAAAATGCATAAACAAACTAAAGAATAGTTACCAGACTGTTGGTGGCCCCCCTAGCAAGTTGTGGTCACTTTCTAAAAGAACACCACGAACTCAACAATTCAAATTCACCATGAAAACTCAAAAACACAGTTCTTATATAATTTGGCAATGTAAAATAGAAAAACAAAGTAAAATTGTATTTTTATCTATCACACTGATGCTTCTACTACTTAACAACTATCTGACCATCCTAGTGGTATTTATAAGCTTACAGACCAAGAGGTCGACCACAGGAGGGTCAAACCACTTCTAAATTTGGCAAATTACAATAAATGATGCCCTAACTGCTAAAACAGAGCGAGCCAATAATCACTCAGCTGAACAACCAAAATTGAGTTATCGAGAGCTTAGTAGTTGGAGGGGGAAAGCATAAACAAAACCCACGTTCCCAATTCTTCCATCACTGGCCTCCAATATCATAACCACCAAGTCGCCCTCCGTTTTTGTGCAATACGCAGTGTTGGACAGAGTGTCGAATCGGGTACCGGAACGAGTGCTGGAAGGAGTGTCGGATCAAGTGTCGGAAGTAGAAATGTGGTGCGTTTTTGTTAAGCCTTAATATTGGATCATTACTCCTTAATTGGGGCATATTATATTAGTAATGTTATTTTATTTATGTCGGCTTTAGGCCATTAGTTGTAATTATACCTCCTA
>SNQJ01S0011116.1:18434-35771 GCA_010110895.2 Picea sitchensis
ATGTCATTTTCGGTATACTCAATCATACTATTGAACTTCTTTGTTGATAATTTCTTTAAATTCTCCACAATTTCTTTGAATTGTTATCTTGTTTGAAGCATTGAATTTGATATTAACTTTGGATCTTCTACTTCAATAGTGTTTCCTACAAGATATAATTCGGTCAATTTAGAATAAGACTTGCTATTCTTGGATGTCAATTCATTAAGTTCATTTAATAATTCTCTTAATATATATATTATTTGAATACAGCAAGCCTTAAGTTTCTTTATACAAACTTGGGAAGGAAAGTCTTATTTTTTTCTTTCATATTCTATCATTGTTGGAACCTTTATAATAAATGTGGAAAGTCCATATTTGAAAAATCCTTCATCATTTTCAATATCAACTTTCAATTATTCTCTAGTGTTCTGAATCCTGGAACCAAGAGAAACAAAATTACTCGCTAGATCCAATGTATATAAAATAAGAGACATTCCTTTATTTATATTTTGTTCAACATAATGTCTTGTTGCAGTAAGTAAGATTGAGGTCCCTTTTAATATTACACTTGACTCTGGAGTTTTATCAAAATTCCTGCCAGGTTGAATTGTTGCAACAGGGGTGGCCAATATTGGTGGTGGCATTAGAGTAAAATATAATTCTTGCATCATTTCTTTAAGTGTGGAATTTTCAGCTTCCATATCATCTATTGAAACATCAAGAGCATATTTGTAACCTTATGAATCTTAGAAATCCTGGATGGAAGCATCTTGCTAATATTAAATGTAAAACAAGTTTTTCCCTTTTTATTTTTTGATGGGGTTCTTTCAAAACTCAATTTTCTTGAGTCTTTATAAAATAAAGCATTATGTACATAAAAGGATTCTTCTTTTGAGAACTCTTCTTCTTGAACAACGAGCTTAGTCACAAGTAGTACATTATCTTCATCAAGAAAATCAATATTTTCTATATCAACTTCCAGGTCCATATCTTCAAGGTGAATTTCACTTTCAGGTATATTTTCTTCAATTTCTTGTTGGAAATTGGTCCTTTTTCTTTTTACTTGCAACTTGTGAGATTTTTCCAAATTTTGTTGAGGAGGGTTTTTATCACCTCCATCATTTGAGTTATTCATTGAATACCTTCTCTGTTAAGACGTTGTATACTAGGAATTCTTTCTTGATTGTGTGCTCTTTTGAGAAACAATAGCAGACTGGGCGTTCCTTTCATTAGGGGGTTTTCTTTTTTTCTTATATTGTTCTGTGGTACTTAAGATAGTTTCAATGTCGCCTGCTTTGTTTTCAATGCATTCAGCCAAAGGATCGTGGTTGTCTCCTTCTTCTTCTCCAAATATAAAATTATTTATAATTGTGCTATTGAATCCCACTGATACCATATGATCATGAAAAAGATGACTGGGGTCAAAAACCTTAATCTCTTTTGCAAATTTCATTTATATTGATCGAATTGTGTAGCATATTCATCAATTTTTGTGTGTCCTCTTAGAAATATTTCATTGACCTTCCAAGGTAGCAGGATAAATTGTTTCTTCTTTTTCTCATAAAATAGATGAAACTGGGATTTATATTTCCTTGCCACTTCTACAATAAATAATTTATCTGGAACATAGTAAGGAAGATATAGGGGTTTTTCATGGGAGAAAAAAATCCTTATAATATTGCAGTTATCTGGTTTTTTCCATAATCCCCTTTTTATCTAGAAAATCTAATGCTTCATGTGACGACCTGGATGTTTTCTCTCCAAACACAAGCTTCTTAAAAATAGACACAAATTCACTATATACTTCATAGAATAAATGAGAATCATTTTTCCTCCATAGGGCATGATACCAAATTGTTATAGTGTCAACATTAGAATTTACCCTTTTCCCAATATTCAATCCTTTGAAAGTATGATAGTAAGTAATAGCGAAAATTAAGTAAGAATCCATGTAGAACTTCTTATTTTCTTTAAATCTTGATAATTGTGAAGAAATTTTAGTAGAAATGATTTTTCCCTAATCAAAAATCGCTTCTTCATGAAATGTGAAATACAAATATATAGATCCAACCGAGGAATGGTTTATGTAGACTCTTGTCATGTAATTCTAGAAAGCATCCATGCTACATATTAGTAAGGATTTTTCAATAAAAGGACTTGAATTCTGGATATATCTTCAGACATTGTTGAGGGGTCTTCTAAATATTCTTGTGGAAGCTCTAATCCATTATTCTTTTCCTTAAGGAAGCTCCTAACTTTGTCTCCTGTAAATGTAACAATCGACTTTGTTTATTTAAACGTCTTCCTAAAAGTTGATGGAGCTAGAGAAATATAGGATCTGTTGTGCAGTAGAATTGTTCTTCAATTTTGAATAAATTTATTAACGCACCAAGAGACTATGTCTTTGCAATCAAAAACTTCCAGGACGCAACCAAATTAAGCAATACCTGACGTCCATGTATTATTCTAATTTCTTTCTGGTAAGGGCAATGTTGTGAAATACCAGTACGATCTTGAGCAGTGAAAATTGTAGTCTTCTCTTGCGAACAAGTTCAATGTATTTCCACAAAATTGTTTCTTTCTCATGGCCATCTCAGTGTAGCCGGCAAATTCTGTATAAATTTTAGTATATTGGAATAAAATATCCTTCAGTAATATGACTTTATTTTTTTTTCGGTGGAGAAGTTAATACACATTAATGATATTACCTCGAGAAGTATGAAATCAATAATGTCCTTTTCAAGATTTAATTAGTAATTACTTTCTGTAATGGTAACAGTAAATAAATATCGGAAAATGTAACAAAGGATTTAGAATGGAGAGATGGCGGGTGTAGAGAAAGTGATAAGATGATTATGTGAGTCCTGGAACTTGGGAAACTATGGTGTGAAGAAAAATGGTTAAGTATTGGTAATGGTGGACTTAAAAAGGAAGGACAAGTGAACCCGCAAGTACGCCAACCCGTGAACCCATGAAATATAACAAAGATGGTTAAGTGTTGGTGCATTTTGTATGCGGCAGAGAAGGGAAGTAAATTTTGTAGAACGTGGAGTTCTTTTGTAAAGAAAGTGCACCCGCCTTGACTTAAAAAAAGAACTAAGTAAAGTGAAATAAGAGGAAGACAAATATTAAGCTAGAAATAGGTCGACATGTATCTTTTGCAACACTAGGCAGTAGCACAGGGAAATGGGGAAAATACTCCCCACTCCTAGACAACAAAGTGATGAAATAGACATCCTCCTCAGTGGGATGATACTAGAGATCGAGACCGACCATGATCCTCGATTTCACATGATCTTAGTGACAAATCGAATACTATAAAAATTAATATTTACCCCTAAGGTATGTACCCTCCTGATAAAACTTCAGGAGGCAAATATCCATCAAAAGATCATTTGTCTATTGTGAAAGAGGGTGAGGGAACAACTCCCTCTCCCTCTCCCTCCCACTAGCCTTCTACCCATGCAAACATGTGTGTGTATTGACCTACTTATGCTCCTCCTCCTCCTCCTCTCATCGTTGTCATATCTGAATCAAATACAAATATTGTTAGGCACATACATATAGATAAAATAAATTGAAATTATAAAAAAAAATACATATCAATGATGTGTATTTAAAAAAATCCAAAATTATTTATTTTTTGCAAAAAATATATAAAAAATCAATCGGTGCACAACAAACAGAACATACGCCCCGAGGACGGTGTTCTATCTCAAAATAATAGCACTTCCTAGTGGTGTGTCCCATAGGATGCTCGACACTGGTTCATTTTTTCAACAAAGACACACCACAATGCTAAAATTTAAGGTGTGTGAATTCAATGTGCCCTTTGTTAAACCAAAAGAATTGGTGCACCATGTCTACTAGAGCAATGACATGTTGTCTATTGATGCATTGTATTTCTAACGCATCATTAACATTCCTTACAGAAGACAAACCACGTTGTTTATTTTTCAAAACATGTCGTGGTGCATGCATTTAACATTTACACATCGATGCGCCATGACTATTGACACACCACCACAGATTTCAGCGGTGCACCTACTAAGTCACACCACTCTAATTGGTTATTACAAATTCTCCCTAATGTCATTGTCTTTACAACACCAGTGTGTTTGTTGGAATGATGGGAACTGCTAAGATAAACTTCATTATCGTAGTTGAAGCGGAGTGGTGTTACTATTAATCCATTGGTACCACAGTGATAGTGAAGCAATGGTGTTTTATACCACAGTGCATTGTAAAGGATAGAGCATTGAGAACACGGTGCCCAATGATATGCCTCGCTATGAAAATTCGAGCAATATATGTCCCAGTGTGTTTTTGTATATAGTATCAGTACATTGTCTTAAAATTGTTGCACCTACATATTAAATATTATAAATCATTATGTTAGCAGTGTCTTTAGTTAAGTGAAGTGTATTGGTGTAGGTAGAAGCCAATTGTGCGTTGGTTTCGGGGTGTTTCAAAGGATGCACCTCTTTGTTTCTATAATTTATTGTGATTCTCTTGCTTGAATGGTACCATTGCGTACATATATATGTGACGCACCAATGGAAAATCTCACTATAAATTCAACATAGTACGCACCACGTTGGGGTGAACCGAAGCGTTCAGGTGCACCGCATAAAATTGGGAAAAAAAATGAAAAACAATGCCAAATTTCAAGCTAAATTCAAATTCTGATTCGATGAAAATGCAAATAGGAAGGTAATAAACAATTTACCTGGCCTCTTATTTCTTGAGGAGGCATGGTTTCACCATTGAGAAGAAATTAAAATTTGCGGTAATTTCCAAAATTTGGAAATGTGTGGAATCTACCAATGGAGTTATCCATGTCGGTGTAGAGCACTAGAAATAGGGCATCTTAGGAAGGACGGTGAGCACCAGTGCTTGATTGAGAGTTTGGAAGCATGGAATGCACTATAACAATGAAAATCGGTTTGGTAATTATTTTTTTATTTACCCTATGAAGGTGCACCTGATAACAATGAGGCGCACTAATGCATACTTTTCAACGGCACCGGTGTGATTTATTCAGTGCATGTAATTTTTATTATAAAGTGTGGCATTCCTTTGGAACATTCATACACCAGTGCTTTATGTTTCATGTACTCCCTAGTGTGGTCGGTTAAACTAGGTGCACCGCTACGTTAAATTTTATATATCGTTGAGCTAGCGGTGCAGTTAAATAAGTGAAATGTACTGATGCGGGTCGAATCCTATATATGAACGGTACCAATTTTTTCATATATAGGATACACACTAGTGGTTGTTTTGACTGTGAACTTAACACATTACGCACCATGTCGGGGTGAGCCGAAGCGTTCAAGTACATTGCACCAAATTGGAAAAAAAAATGAAAAAATAGGAAAATTTCAAGATAAATTCAAATTTTGTTTGGATGAAAATGAAAAGATGAAGGTAATAAATAATTTTCCTGACCTCTTATGTTCCAAGGAGGCATGCTTTCACCATTGAGAGGAAATGAAAATTCATGGTAATTTCCAAAATTTGGAAATGTGTGGAATCTACCAATGGATTTATCCAATTGATGTAGAGCACCAGAAACAAGGTTATTTAGGAAGGAAGGTGAGAATTGGTGCCTGATTGAGAGTTTGGAAGCACGGGATGCAATGTAACAATGAAAATTGGTATAGTAATTTTTTTTTTACTAACCCTACTGCACTGATGCATAATGTTCAATAGCACCGGTGTGATTTATTTGGTGCATGTATTTTTTATTATAAAGTATGGTGGTGCTTTTGAAAATTAGCACACTAGTTTTGTATTGTTCATGTACACATCGATGCATGTATACCTTAAAGTCACACCAAAAAAAAAAACCTATGCGAAAACCTCTGGCCACCCGCTTCCGCTAACAACCTCCATTATAAACAGCTAAGGGATTAATTTTTCGGGGAGGTTCTAAAAAAACCTCTGCAAGAAGGTGTTCTCCTTGTAGTGGCATTATTTATTAATGTTATCCTTTATTACATAGAAAATAGGCCTTATTTACTAAATCTTCATTTCTTACATAGAAAACATAGTATTATTCCTACATGAGGGATTAGGGAGGTTAGGTCCATAACATGCACTCCCTCTTCAAAAAAATCCTTGTCCTCAAGGCTTGAGATGGGGGAATTAGTGCAGAATGGTAGTAGGATCCCAAGTGGTATCTTCTAGTGGTGTATTCATCCACCAAACCAATAATTCCTTGATGGAGTGTTGACAGAGGCGATGTTGATGCTAGTCTAAGATGGATTGTGGTTGCAACCAAATGGATACTTCTTCATACAAATTAGGGAGAGTGGTTTGAGTATTTCACTTAGTTCCAATCACTTTATTTAAGCACGAGACATGAAATACAATATATATCTTAGAGTGACTGGGAAGATCCAACTAGTAGGCCATGGGCCCCACTCGCTTGAGAATTGTATAGGGACCATAAAATTTGGGGGCGAGTTTCTGATAGTGTTCATCTCTTAGTGAAGTTTTCTTATAGGGTTGCAGGCGAAGAAACACCTAGTCCCCTTTAGCAAATTGGCATTCTCAATGTCCTTGATCTTCTTTTTGCTTCATGCAATTATAAGACATGACCAAATTTTCTTTGAGGGTACATAGGATGGTCATGCAAACTATAAGAGTATTGTCAACCTCTTGAACCTTGGAAACATCAGCATGTATGAGAGAACCAATGGTGGCTTTTTCCTGTAGATTGCTTCAAAGGGGGGCATGTGAGTGGTAGTATGGTAAGATGTGTTGTACCACCATTCAATGAGGGGTAACTACTAAACCCACTAATTTTTTTAGTCAGATGAAAAACACCACAAATATGTTTCAAAGAATTTGTTGACAGCTTTAGTTTTTCCATCAGTTTGTGGGTGACAGGAAGTGTTGAAATGCAATTGGATTCCTTGGATCCTAAATAATTCTTGTTGGAATACTGAGAGGGGGGGTGAATCAGTATGAGCACTTTATTATCACTTTTAATGACAATATGTAATCATTAATATCATCAGCAGTATATCATCAATATATCATCATCAGTATATCATCAATGGAGCATAATAGACATCCATAGAAACATAGTACACTAGTATTTACGTGGAAACCCAAATGGAAGAAAACCATGGAATGATTTTCTTATATATCAAAATAGTACATCCATTGGAAGCACCAACTTCCCAATTCTTCAGTTGCAACTAGAAGGAGGCTACGACCCCCTATTGACAGGATCCAACCTGAAGGAAGCTACAACTCCTTGAATTCTTTGGCTCCAACCAGAAGGAGGATAGAACCCCATGATTATCAGGCTCCAACTTGAAGGAAGCTCCAAATTCATGTGTTCTCTGGCACCAACCAGAAGGAGGATACAAACCGATTTCCTTGCCCCATCCTACCACCCTGAAATACAAGTGTAGACCAAATTGTCACTACCACAATCACTTCCATTGTATCTCACATTGTCACATCACCCTGTCGCTATATCCAACCTGTCACTGTCATTGTACCATCAACATGTAACTGATCATCAACATAAGCTATACCAAAACCTGAACCATATCATCCATCAACTGTGTACCAACATATGTAGTATAACATGCATCAATCATGTACCATAATATATGCCAAATGTAGATACCATAACATAAATGATGAGTAGCTAATCAAGTATCAAATCATATACCATGTACTAGAGCATCGACCATGTATAGAACCTATACCATATATCATAGAATAGATCTAAACCATGTCATCAATGAAGTTCCTTAAAGAATCAAAGCAAGTGCCTCATGCATATGCCACCATACATCAAGTGTATACCTCAACCATACATCCATGTCTCAAAGATATGTCTCTAATGATGAACCATAACATTCATGGCATAACTAGATAGGAGATTATACCTCAATCAACCATGTAGCCAAGATGTACCTCAATCGTGTGCCAAGACAAACATACCTCAAGCATGTACCATACCACAACCAAGTATAATCATCACAACAAGCACATAAGCATGTCTATACATTTGTAGTTGACCTAATACAAAGTACTGTTGACCTGTAATATTTCCTCTGACCTTAGGGACCTGGTGCAAGCATCTCCCCCAAATATTTATTTCCCTCACAAGACTAAGACATGATGTCAGGAGGGGCCTCGCATGATAGGTACTATGAAACCCGTGGGGATGCCTTGTGGGACACTAGTAGTTTGACCCACGAGGGTCAACCAAACTAGGTTTTCCTCAGAAAATTTCTCTCTCCACTGCAACCCCGCAACTCCCACACTTCGCACTTGTTTCTACCTCATATTTCGTCATCGCAAACTAACCAAATAGATCATTATTTCACTAGAATAAATTCAATAGAATAAGTGAGTGAATTTACTTGTGAATGACTCCTTGAGGTGTATTTATACTTTTGTTGAGTAACCTATTTCATTAATCTTAGGGGCTTCTTAACTTTCTTGTTACAACCACTTTACCCTTTCATTAATTGACTTGTAACTAACTAGGGGCTTCTTAACCATTCTTTGGAGCTTCTAAATTCACAAGGCCATAACTCCTCAACCGTGAGGAACCATGTGGCATACTACCTATCACTGGAAACGACATGACAAGGACTATACATCCATGAGTGAGTTACATTCATTCACATAGTTCGTCGTGATATTTTTCCTTGATAAACTACGAGTTCCATAACAATACCTTTAGGGCTATTGGACTTCATCAAGTGTTGAAATCAATGACAACCAATATTTCAACAATTCTTGCCAAAACTTGTTGGTGAAAGTGGTATCATGGTTAGAGAAACTAGAATGAGGCATGCCATGAGGTTTGAAGATATCATCCATAAAACTTTGAGCCACCATTGATGCGATGAATGAGTGTTGAAGAGAACAGAAATGAGCATATTTGGATAGACAATATACTACCACCATGATGACAGTCTTATTTTCTGATTCAGGTAAGTTTGGATAGACAATATACTACCACCATGATGACGCCTTTATTTTCCGACCTCGTGTAAGACAATAATGAAGTCCATAGAAATAGTAGTCTTAACAATAGGTGAAATCGAGAGTGGTTGGAGTGTTCTTGGAGTATTGACAATTTTTCCTTTATGGAATTGATATGTATTACATTCACACAAAGGTGTAGGATGTCATGTTTCATAATCTTCCTTAAAACAATGTTTGATCCCATTCATAGGTTTTGGTAAATCCTGAATTCTCAAATTGTGGATCAATCATGAAGCTCAAAAAGCACCATGGATTTAAGTTGTGATTGTTTTCTTAAATATAGACGACCTTTGTAGAAAATATCTTCATTGTGCCAAGAGTATCCTCGAGAAGCTTGAGAATGGTGTTCCAATTGTTGGATCAGGAGAGAAATATTTGGGTCTTGCAATTAGTCCTGGCGAATGGCTTGGAGAAAATATTGTATAATGAAGGAGAGGGAAAAGAGGGACCCTTCTTCTTCATACTTTCGAGAAAGAGAGTCAGCAACCACATTTTATTTTCCCTTCTTATAAATGATCTCATAATCATATCCAAATAGCTTGGTTGCCCATTTTTGTTGCACAAGGGATCAAATTCATTGTTCTCGAAAATACTTGAGGCTATGATGATCATTTTTAATTTGGAAGTGTTCCCCCAATAGATAAGTATGCTACAGATCCACCGCATGAAAATACCCAACATTTATTTTTCATATATTGATCGACCCAAATTTCTCTTTGAAAGTTGATTGCTAGTGAAAGTCAAAGGTTGGCCATCTTGCATCAGAATTTCCCCAATTCCTTCCCCTGAAACATCACATTCTAGGACAAAAGTATTGGTGAAGTCTGGTAGTGCTAGGACAAGATTCATGCACATAGCCTCTTTCAAGGCATGGAAGGATTGATCAACTTTTGGATTCCAAGTGAAAGCATTCCTTTTAAGGAGAGCAGTGAGAGGTGTTGCAATTATTCGACAATTCTGAAAAAACTTGTGATAATATCTCATTAAACCAAGAAAACTAAGAAAGATATTAATATTTTTGGGGCGAGGCTAGTCCTTCATAACTTCAATTTTATTAGGATCCACTTGTATTCCATCCTTGCCAAAAATATGACATAGGTACTCGACTTCTGAGGCCCCAAAGGAGAATTTAGATTGTTTGAGGAAACGTTTGTGGTGAGAGAGTAAATGGAGAACTTGATCCACATGGGAAAGATGGGATTTATAATTTTTACTATAGATGAGAATATCATCAAAGAAAACTAAGACAAAATGATGGAGGAAAGGATAGAAGACATGATTCATGAGACTTTAGAAAGTGGAGGGAACATTACATAGGCCAAAGGGCATGACCAAGAACTCATAGTGATCCTCTTGAGTTCTAAATGTAGTCTTGGTAATGCCTTCCTCTTTGATACATATATAGTGGTAGCCATAACGGAGACTGTATTTAGTAAAGTACTAAGGACCACTCAATTAATCCAATAGGTCATCAATGAAAGGAATGGGAAATTTGTCTTTGATGGTGAGTTTTTTGAGGGTACAAAAGTCGAGACACATGCACCAAGTTCCTTCGTTCTTAAGTACCATGACCATAGGAGAAGAATAGGGGTTGGTACTAGGACAGATAACACCCACTTCGAGAAATTATTAAAAAAAAATCTCAATTTCATTCTTCTGGGAAAAGGGATGATGATAAGGGAGAATATTGGGAGGAAGACTTCCCGGTATTAGAGGAATGGAATGATCATGAAGTTTGAACTCCACGAGAAGGGTGAAGTCCATGGGGAGTGGTAAAGACAACTTTTTGTTGGGAGAGTATAGTTTGGAGGTCGGGATGCACAGAGGGTGTCTGGACTGCTTGAATGGAATGGAGTTGGGAAATAATACTAGAATGACCTTTTTTGAGGAGATTTTTCATTCGATGGGAACTGATGATCTCAGGCGGGCCTATTTTGATTCCTTTGAACCTATATTATTGTCCCTCCTATTGGAATTGCATGGTTAATTTATTAAAATACATGAGGATGGGGCAAAGAGTGTGTAACCATTATGCACCAAGAAAAATGTCACAACTGCCCATGTTGATAGAAAACATATGATATTTTAGGTGGTAGTGACCAATTTGGAGATGCACATTTTCACAACGCCCCCTACATTTCATGGAACCACCATTGGCAATCATGATTTTAAATTTATTGACTGCACGGATATATCAATTGGTTTCTTAGGAAATTCAGAAATGAATAAAATTATTGGTGATGTCATTATCAACTAGGATGATGAACTTCCAATCCTTAATGTAGCCAATTAACTTGATGGTTTAGGGAGCACAGAAGCAAGTGAGGGAAATTAGTGAAATCACAGGTTTAACTTCTGGTGGATCAAAGGAAAGAGTAAGATCAGTTGGCCTGGGTAACTCTACCACAGGGGAAACCTCTACCTCTTCTTCAAAAACATACTTAGAAATGGCCATAAAATGATTCAGTTCCTTACACTTGTGCCCCAGAAAATATTTTTCATCACAATTATAGAAAATGCCCTTGAATTAGCGTTCATCCATTTATGCCCGGGTTAATTTTTTGATCTTGAGGGGAGTGGTACGAGGGGAGGGATTTGTGGGTTTAGGGCCAAGAATAAAGGAGGGTTTTCTAGTTTGCGAAGAAACAACCCGTTGTTCTTCCTTAGCTCGTTTAGTAGATTCTAACCAAGTCGGGGGAAATCCATTAGGAAGTCGACACAGATTTCATATTTTAGGCCACTAATAAAGCATTCCCTGAAAAATTCATCTGACATTCCCTCTGTGTGGAAATGCAAGTGCTAAAAGGCAGCGATAAATTCTTCCACCATTCCATATTGTTTCAACTTGATCAAATGGCTTAAATGGTAGGTTTCAATGTAAAAGCATTCATAAATCTCTGCAACAAACTGTGTCCAAGCCACATACCCTTGGCATGCATTTTAATCCATTTCCATCATTTTAAGCATTCAAGATCTAGATAGAGAACACCATAGCATAGTTTTTCCAACTCATGAGTAATGATGTGCAAAGAGAAATAGTGTTCCATTTGAGTGACACGGCCCGTGGGATCTGAGCAATCAAATTTGTTCACCTCCACTCTAGGAATACATAGGTCACGTTGAAAGTGGTTGGAATGAAAGGACGTGGAATGGGAGCATTCAGTTCCTTCTGGGTTATAAGGTGGTGCAAAAGAGAGATGATCTTGGGATTGCTTAAACATTGCAGTCAAGTTGTTCATTTCTTCTTGGGATTGTTGAAACATTATGGTCAAGTGGGTCACTGTTGTTAGAAGTTATTCTATTTTGATGAGTTGGTAATTTATGGTAGCAATGTTAGAAGTAAGGTAAAATATATCTTTCTTGGTTTTCTCATTGACTTTGTCCAAGGAAGTGATGTGGTTATCAAATTCTTGGGTGTGAGTGTGCACCATTGGGGGGGAGGAGCAGGTGGGTCTACACAAAAAATGGGTTACTGTTGAAGGGTACTACGATGATCAGTGAAACAAGAAGAAATTAATGGGATAGGTTCCAAACAAGGGTGTCGGGAAGAGCGGGTAGGTCCACAGAAAAATAGGATTATAAGTGATAGGTACCACAACGATCGGGGTGAAGAGGGGATTCCAATGAGATAGGTCCCAAATAAGGGTGTCGGCAGGACCAATATAATTATTTTTTGTACTCCTACAAAGTTATACTCTAAACTAAAGAATATTGCAGTGACAGAATGCCCAAATTGTTAATGGGGAAAATTGTGTAGGAATTTCGCAACCAGAATGCAGGAGGTAGGGTTGCGGGGAAAGATATCCCTTCTGTTCCTTTTATATTTTGTTTCATTACCAAGGGTTAGTATTTTCAGGGTTGCTATAGAAAAGGGTTTTTCCTGTGCTATATCTCTCTAATATACATGTGGGGTCAAATAGCAATACTCAACCCAATATCTCAGGGCACCAATTAAGGAGGCTCTACCGTACCCTTAGTCGTACTACTCAATTACCTAGGTACTAGAGAGTATCTTCCTAAGTGTTGTTCTCGTTGTCACTATAATAGTTGGGTGACTGATCAGTTGATCTAGTGTTGGTTTCAAGAGACCTAGGGGGCTCCCGATATACTTGATGGTACATGGGAGTGATGGTCGTGTAGAGATTTTTTCTGATGTGGTACTACTTGAAGGGGTACCAATAGGGGTTACAAAGATTTCCGACAAGGTGAAACATTTTTTTCGAGTAACCACGTGAAACTATTTGTATTTCCTATGTGTATTATTCCCCAACCACGGTTTTACCCACTGAACAATAGATATTTATGCTTTAAAGACGTCAACAGTACAAGTCTCTACCCTAAAAAAAAATCCCATAATTTTGTATACCACTTGTAAGGTACCAGATGTATTTTAATAAGCAGAAACAAAAATATTGCAGCAAATACCGGAAAAACAATAAAATAATGAGAACAACAACACCAACAATAATACCTTTATTGAATGAAAGCAATTTTCACTTTCCTCTTCGAGGGTGAAACCTCCATCATAGCAGATCTATATTACAATAATTCTCAATACAATACTTTCCCATGCCTTCTACTTCTATTTATACTAATTCCATATTCTAAATAACATTCTAAAGGAAGATCTTTCTAGAAGCGGAAGCTTCTATTAAGTTTTCTTACAATTGACTTGTTCAAATTATTATGTAGGCCTTAATTACTAATGTCGACCTTTATTGCATAGAAAATAGGCCTTATTTAATAATGTCATTCTTTATTACATAGAAAAAATATTAGTATATCTATGCGAGGGGTTACAGAGGTTAGGTCCCTAACACAAAATGAATCCAACCTTGTTTGCTACCTTAAGAAATCTCTCTATAGTCTTAAGCAAGTTCCTTGAGCTTGGTGTAATAAAATGGATAGCATTCTTCTTGACATTGTCTTTTCTAGATGTCATTGTAACCCCAATGTCTATACCAAGGAAGTAGGTAGTTGTAAGGTACCAAATGTATTATAATAAGAAGAAACAGAAATATTGCACCAAATACCATCGAAATAGAAAAATATATAGAATAACAACACTAGCAATGATACCTTTATTTATATAAATCCAAGTTCACTTTCCTCTTCGAGGGGGATACCTTCAGCAAAGAAGCACTTTATTACAATAATTCTCAAGATAATACTTTACCATACCTTCTACTTCTATTTATACTAATTCTATCTTCTAAAGAACATTCTAGAGGAATATCTCTCTAGAAGCAAAATCTTCTATTAAGTCTTCTTACATTAAACTTGTTCACATTATTATATAAGCCTTATTTACTAATGTTAGACTTTATTATGTAGAAAACATATTATTCTATCGACGTGAGGGGTTAGGGAGGTTAGATCCCTAACATTCCCTCCCCTTTGAAAAACAGCCTTGTCCATGAGGCTTGAGATGGGGAAATTGTTGCAGAATGGCAGTCGACTCCCAAGTGGAATCTTTTGGTGGTGTATCCTTCCACTGAAATAAAAATTCCTTTATGGTGTGTTGATGGAGACAATGCTCACGTTGGTCCAATATGAATTGTGGATGCAACCAAATGGGTCCTTCTTCATCCAACTCAGGGAGATTGGTTTGAGTCTGACACTTAGTGACAATCACTTTCTTTAAGCATTAGACATGGAAAACATGATGGAGCTTAGAATGTTAGGAATAGCTAACTTCTAGGCCACGGGTCCCACTCGCTTGAGAATTGAATAAGGACCATAGAACTTGGGGGCGAGTTTATTAAAGTGTTAAGATTTGAGTGAATTTTTCTTATAAGGATGCAGATGAAGAAACACCCAGTCCCCTTCAACAAATTGACATTCTGAACGACCTTGATTTGCATGTTGCTTCTTGCAATTTTGAGCCATGACCAAATATTCTTTGAGTGTACGGAGAATGGTCACATGGACTATAAGAGTGTTTTCAACCTCCTGAACCTTGGAGACACCTGACATGTATGCGAGAACCATTGGTGGATTTTTCTCATATACCACTTCAAAGGGAGTCATACAAGTGGAAGTATGGTAAGAGGTGTTGTACCACCATTCAGCTAGGGGTAACCACTGAACAAACTGAGTTTGTCGGTCATATGAAAAACACCGCAAATATGTTTCCAAAAATTTGTTAACAGCTTCAGTTTGTCCATCAATAAGGGGATGATAGGTGGTGCTGAGATGAAATTGGGTTCCTTTCAACCTGAACAATTCTTGCCAAACAATGTTGGTGAAATTTGGATCACGGTCAGATACAATAGAATGAGACATTCCATGTAGTTTGAAGAAATTATCAATTAAAATTTGAGCCACTATGCATGTTTTGAATGGGTATTTAAGAGCACAAAAATGAGCATACTTGGAAAGATGATCTACTAAAACCATGATGACAAATTTATTTCCTAATTTAGGTAGGCCCACAATTAATTCCATAGAAATATCCATCCAAATAGTAGGCTAAATTGGGAGCAGTTGGAGTGTTCTTGGAGATTTGATGATTTCTCCCTTATTGCATTGAAAGGTATCACATTCAACCAAAAAGGTGCAAATGTCATGTTTTGTACCTTTCCAGAAAAAGGAACGTTTGACTCGTTCATAGGTTTTGGTAAAACTTGAATGTACAGATGTGGGAAAAGAGTGAAGTTCATATAGCATAGTGGATTTTTATGAAAGAGAATCAACAACCACATTTTCTTTTCCCTTCTTGTAAATGATCTCATAATCATACCCAAAAGACTTGGTCACCCATTTTTGTTGCTCTAGAGAGGAGATTCTTTATCCAAAAAACACTTGAGGCTACGATGATCAGTTTTCATTTGGAAGCATTCTCCCAATAGATAAGGATTCCATATATCCACTGCATTCAAAATAGCCAACATTTCCTTTTCATAGATTGATTGGCCCAAATGTCATTCTGCAAATTGTTTGCTAGTGAAAACCAAAGGTCGGTCATTTTGCATGAGATCTACCCCAATTCTTTTCCCTGACACATCACATTCTAGGAAAAAATTCTTGGTTAATTATAGTAGTGTGAGGTTAGGAGTCGTGCATGTAGCATCTTTCAATGCCTAGAAGGAGTGATCAACTTTTGACATTCAACTAAATGCATTCCTTTTAAGGATAGCCATGATAGGAGTGACAATTTTTCCATAATTCTAAAAAAACATGTGATAATATCTCGTTAAACTCAATGTTACACATCAAAATTCCACACTTGCATATAAAGTGTCACAAGTGTCGCACATGGTGCAAACATCATGTTTTAAGTGTCGCATGTGGTGCAAATGACACATTCTAAGTGTCACAAGTGTGATAAGTGTCACACCTAAACTGTTTCAAGTGTCACAAGTGTCGTAACATGATTTATCCACCTTTTTTAAGTGTTGCAACTCAATCGACACCTTAGAAAAAAAAATCACAATTTCCAAATCATGTTAGAGAGAAAATCCCCATCATTGGCAGTCGAAACACATAGTTTCCTTGGAAAATTCAACTTGTGTTTTAGCATTTATGAAGGGTGCCACCCGCTGACCATACTGGGTGGTGCAGACCCCCTCCCCTTCCTTATTCTCTCCTTAGGAGCTGCTTGACCTCTTGGTCTAGGATCGTTCAAACACCTGAGTCGAATTGACTCTTCGGCTCCCTGTTGGAACCCGATAAACTTTATCACAGATCATTCTTTCTCAAAAATGTGGGTCCACTTAATCCCATGGCTCTCTTCTTGGCCCTTTGAATAAATTTGGTAGCGTCACTCATTTCTTTGTCAGGCCCTTTCTATCATGTGACCTCAATCTGTGTCCTGGGGCTCAACCACTACAGTGCTTCGAGATTCGAGCTTCGACTTGTCCCTCGACAACCAACTCCTATGTCCCCGAACTCCGAATCGGTGAAATCAAACGGCGCGAGGATCAACGTTCCCCATCCCTCCTTCTAATCAACGGTTGTGATCTATTCAGACTTCGGCCTTTGGGAGTCTCTCACTATCCTCCTCGGATACTTCCTGGAGTATTATTCCTTTGAATCGTGCAGATCACTTATGTTAGCAGATATTATTGACCGTGGGGTGTTTTCCCTAGTAGGTGGCATTCTGGTGAGAAAATGACAAGAAGCAGGCTAAAACCCACTTATCCTAATTTTTTATGCCTAGGAACGTTGTGATAAAGGTGTGCATAGATCTGGGAAGCTGAGATCTGCGTGCTCAGATCTACGGCATAGGATCCATATCAGACCCCCTCGACATTCTTCCTTTAAAGAGGGGGGGTCTGAATTGGTGGTTTTTGAGTGTGGGCCCCCCACTATCATGGTGCTTCCTCA
>SNQJ01S0011116.1:35840-49113 GCA_010110895.2 Picea sitchensis
CAAGTAGACGACTTACCACCTCCGCTTACCGCCCTCGCCTCCCGCTGACATTTGTCTCCCACTCTGTCTCTCTCCTTTGCCTGTCACATCTCCTGCTCCCCTTCCACCTTCCACTACCACACACCTATCCTCCACTCACCTCCATGTCATATATCCTTTTCATTTTAGCCTCTTGCCTCCCACCATCGTTTTCCCACGTCACCTCCATCTCGACTATTCGTCCCCACCTCGTTTAGCCACCGGATCTCCCTTTTTTCCTCCACGTCACCTTCTCATGCTACTTCGCCTCTATGCCTTTACACCTCAGTGTCCACCTTCTGTCGCCTGCACTTTCCTGGTCGTCACCTCGCCAATTGTATCTTTCCACATGGTCACCTCTCGTCTGTTACTCCACATCGATCGCGCCAATCACCTCGCTAGATCAGCGTCCACATCTACCTGCTAGCTTCACCGTGAGCTTCTGAAGTAGATCCAGATAGCAGTACGAAGAGGCCTCCATGTATTACAGGTGCAAGTTGACTTAAACGCAAAGCAAAGCTAAGCTAGATGTATTAAAACAAAGCGAAGCTATTTGACACTAGAAGCAAAGCTAGTTTACAGCATGCTTGCGCTAAATTTGTCGGACATATACACTCAAGATCAATATCTCTGGATCTAAAAGTAATGTAGGTACTGTAATAGGGTAGAGAGTAAGAGTGGAGTAATCACTGTTCACAATTCATGTAGTCTGCGGGCTCAAATTCACAATTAGCAAAAAGTGTCTCACGTGCATGGCGTAATGGAATAAGTAAGTGACTCTGTAACAGATCATTTGTAATGGATAAGGGGCTTCATTAACTCTTGTTATGTTTGTTATGGCGCATTCTAACGCTCTGGTGACGAGCCATAAATGCTTTTTGATCCGTTCAAAGCGGCATTCGAATGGATATATCGGCCTCCAACAGTTATATTTCTTCGCCATGGTGAAGTGACCCATGTTGTTGTTCTGATATCCCGGCGAAGCTCCAATTTTGCAAAGTTTCTTTCGAAGAGGTTCCTTCTGGAACCTTTTGTAAATTTTCAATCTTATCCTTCTTCTTATTTAGCTTCCTAGCCTTCTTCCTCGTGAGCTTCATCTCGGTAGTTCTTTTCCCATTCTGATTCTTATTTTCCATGGGTATAGGCACTTCGTGTTGTTGAGGTCCTTTCCCAGGACTCAGGGGTACTACTTTGTCTATATCTATTACAGATACTCCAATCTTATGTGAGTCCCTTAATGCATTTGTAGCTTGGACATTTGGGCTTCTAGTGTCAAATAGCCTTGCTTTGTTCTCCTGGTCTTCAATCAACTGTGTGATCCTTCTGGTCATGAAATATTTTAACTCTTGTCTCTTTTGTTATAAAACCTTTTCTTCTTCCTTCTTCCTGGCTTGATCTTTTTCAATCCAAGGTTTTCCAAGTAACATGGTAAATGGGGCACTGTCTTCAATAAATTTGATAGTCTCAAAATCTTCTTCTGTCGAAGTTCCATTGACATGCATAGATATCTGAGTGAGCCTTCCACATAGGTTCACCAGTTTTCCTCTGAATAACCCTATTCCTTTTAATGAAGAGATCATAGCAGGCCTTCCTATAGCTTCAGAAGTTATTTATGTCATAACATTCACCTGTGTTTCCTCATCCAGAACACAGTCAATGTCAAAGTCTCCTATTCTTACCTCGATGCATTATTTTTCTTTAAAGACCTCTAATAACCTAACATGTCGGTGGTCATTCAAGGTTTCTTTCATATGTAGTAATATCTTCTCTGATTTTCTCTGGGGTTCTGCTATTTCTGGATCTTCCTTAGGGTTTCCTTCATTCAGATCCATTCTTTCAAGCTTAGCAAACATTCTAGGGCAATCCAACACTTCATGGTCCAAGGCTTTACAATAGAGGCAACTAGGTTTCCCACCAGGGAATTCCTTAGCTAGATGGTCTGGTTTTCTGCAACTGTAACATAGGTTTAATCCTCTCTTTCTTTTAAATGATCCCTAACCTCTTTTGTATTGTGCACCAGGATCATGGTAGCTAGCCTACAAAAAATTCTTTCTAGGATCCTGCATCCATTTGTTAGTCCAAAAATTCTTTCTATGCATAGGTAAAACATATCTATCATTATGCTTATTAGATTTAGTCATATCAAACTTTCTTTCATCTATCAATGCCCTAGTTTTCAAGCTAGGATAGAATCTATCAAAAATACCTAGATCCATACTCTAGAAACAAAAATTTCCACTTATCTTACTTCTACAAAGCACAAAGCTTTCAGATATAAGAGTTTTTAACTATTCTTACCCTTATCAGAGCACTGATCTTATAGATCTTACCTCTTTTCTTCAGATCTGGCCTCTTTTCTTCAAAAATTCCCACTTTTACCTTTCTTAGAGCACCAAGCGTTCAGATCTCGCTTCTTTTCTTTAGATCTGGCCTTCTCTTTCTAGCACCGAGCTTTTCAGATCAAGTAAAATACTGCACACTAGGGCACAGAGCTTCCATAGTTTCAGGATGAATCTTTGCACAAAGATTCTTCTCCCTTAGTTCCCAGCAATCACAGTTTTAGGTCATAGCAACGGAACCATTTGTTGGCACAGGGGCAGACCCACGGTTCAACGCTACAATAGTGCACCAACAAAACCCTAACTACCGGCCCTTTCGGCAAAACCTGTGAAGCAAATGAAGTCTCACCCAAGGTAGAGGCAGGGTTGGTTGCAAGACTTAGGTGTCTACAACCTTAGTTGGGACATAGATCTGTGATTATATCACTTAGCAAGCACTTAGCATAGATCATTCATCAATATTCCACTTAGATCTACTTCGCCGACATAACAGAGCATCGCAGCCTTCACTTAGGTCTAGGTTATTATGTCACTTAGCAACAAAAAGACATATCATATCTAGTAGGTGAAGCACTAAGCATCTCATATATGTCTGATCTAATATTCACATACATCTTAGAAGCACAAAGCATAGATAGATATATCTAAATACATCAAAGCACTCAGCAAAAGAAGAGATAAACACATCAAGTAGAAGCACAGAGCATAACACACAGATTTATGTGGTTCACCCCCACTCTGGGGCTACGTCCACCAACTCTTCTTCTTTATTAGCTTCAGTCAATCTGGTTATAGCACAGAGCTATAAAAATCCTACTCCACATAGGATAGGAAATCTGCGTGCACCTCCCCAGATCCTCCTTCCTCGAGTAGATCTAGCAAAGAGCCTCCTTACAATCTATGCACTCAGCACTTACAACACTTGCACTCAGCTATGCAAGTCAATCCCATATATGTCGATCTAGCACTTAGCTTATAGCCATCTATCTATATTCTCTTACATCACCTAGCTACTTATTTATACATTACAAAAGTGGGCCTAAACGTGGGTGAACCCATAGGCCGACATCCCTTTCCCATTACATTATCCCAAAACCTAAAAAGGACACAAAAGAGGGGTCTAGCTTCCGCAATCTTTGCTTCTGATGCAGGAGTATCTCAAGCAAGCTAGCACAGAGTCCAAAGACAGCTGGAAAAGAGCCCAGCACAAATTTTGAAAATATCTTAGAATATTAATGAAGCCATTAAGAAGGAGCGCACATGTATAATGTAATCGGACCTTGAGCAATTCGCTCTCGTCCTTTGTAGATAGAAGGCATTTATAGTAGTTAATGAAAGTAGGTAGAGTTGAATGTGTAGATTTGACAATTTTAGAGTGCAAGAGGGAAATGGGATATAGACACCCTCATTGTGTATTGTAACATTATTGAGAAGAGCAYAGAAGAGAAGCAAAGAGAGTTGTGTAGGAGACTCCATGTACAGAAGTTCTGAATTAATACAAGAAAGTTGTGATTCAGACTCATGGTGTTCATATATTCTCTGTGTATGCATCTTTGAATGTTATACTCMTGAATGTTTTACTCTTTTTGTCATACACTTGCTTTTGTGCTATGTATGAATGATTTCTTGTTGAATGTTTGAAATCTGAGAGGAAAGGGAAGAGGAATGAGTTTCAATTGTTTCTCTATCTGAGCAAGAGTTCCTGCAAGGAGTGTAGTTGAATCGTCCGCAGGGAGTGCATTGACAAAGTGCTCAGAGGGTTGTCTCTGAAAGATCAGATAGAGTATCTTATGTTCTCATTCACTCAGAAGTGCAGTTGGGCACAGGAGTCGTGCAAGGAGTGTGCAGGCTGAGTAAAGTCTCAGAGTTTCAAATCTGAGCAAGGCATTGAGAGACTGTTGTTGTAGGTGTGCGCAGAGTTGAAGAAGTTCAACACTTGAAAGTGTTTGAAGGTTGCCGCAAGGAGTGCGTGCAAGAGTTTTCTGGAAGACTCGAAGTTGGAGAAAGCGCAGAAGGAATTAGACCTTTGAAGGAGCCGAAGGGAGGTAAGAGGCCAAGTACCTTGAGGTTTTGAAGGAAGGCATAGTGATGAGGAACCGCAGGAGAATGAGTTCCATGGAGAGAGATACCTTGGTTAGTTGTGCAGAGGTTCTCAGAGAAGGATACGGACGGTCGGAATTCTCAGTGGAGAATCCACGAACTCTCGTGGGCTGTCAGACCTCACGAAAGAGCAAGGGAGTTACCGTGAGTATTCCTAAAGGTTCTAAGCTCATGAGGAGTAGGACTGTATATCCAAGCCACAAGGGTCGTTGGATTTACACGTGGATTCCTATATCGGGGTTTCATAGGTGGAAGTCCCGTAAACTTTGCAACGAGAATCGTGATATCCCGAACTGTCAAGTCCCAAAGGCTAAAAGGATTGTGTGGGCCACAGAGGAGGCAGGGAGTGGACAGGTGGCGCACTCTCACCAAGGAAGTCAATTCAGTTGACCGTTTCGAAGTTTTGTGGAGTGAAGTTCTGAATTCCTTGCATTAGGATTCGCGATATTGCGAAGTCCGAAGTCCCGACAAAAGTAAAGTGGCGTTGAAAATTAAACCTTGTGAGGGCGTCGGAAGTTCGGAAGATCGAGTTTCGAGAATCGCGGGAACAAGTTTCTTGACATTGCGGCCACCGAAATCGCGATAAGGAAAAGTCTGAAAGAGAAAGAGGAAGGGTCAGCGTTGACTGTGTTCAGATTTCGGAGATTGAGGGATAATACGCTCGACCACCGGATTCGCGGAAGTGCGAAGTCTGATCTCCCGAAGTACAAAGGGGAAATTCTTGAAGTTGTCTGTGGGTGTAGATTTCCTGAAAGGGAAATAGAAGAGCCATTTCTGAAATCTCTTCGGGCCAATGGAAGGGAAAATATCTTGTTGGCGTGGACCTTCCGACCCACAGGTTGTGGAGGGGGGCGTACATCATCATTTTGGTATCAAAGCACAGAAAGGTTCTATACTTTCTGTAGCAGAGAAAAAAGGAATTTCACCATGCCACCAAGGAGAAGGGACAGACAAACACCCAATCCACCAGAGGATAGGGAAATGCCGAGAAGAAGAGGTAGGCAGATGATTGATCCTGCCATGGAAAAAGAAATGTTTGATCTGCACGCTAGACTTGAAGACCTGGAGACAGCCCAAAGATGCACAGTTAGTGTTGGGGATCTAAGTGATTCTGAAAGTGAAATTGAGGTTGAACAAGAAGAAGAAGTTGCAGCTGAAGATGCAGCAAACGAACGTTTGATCAGAGCTATTGCAAGAAAGGGTGCAAGAGAAAAGATGGACATTCTAGTTTATGAGGGAAACTTGGATGCAGAGGAGCTTCTAGACTGGGTTAGAGCTCTGGACACATACTTTGACTATGAAGATGTCAAAGAGGACAAGAAGGTCAAGCATGCTGTCACAAGATTGAAGGGACATGCAGCATTGTGGTGGGACGAACTACAAGCTGACAAACGCTACAAAGGAAAGCAGAAGATCAAGAGCTGGGATAGAATGATTGCAAAGATGAAGGCAAAATTCATCCCCAGAGACTACCAAATTACTTTGTTCAGAAGAATGCAGAACCTGAGGCAGAAGATGATGACAGTGAAAGAATACACTGAAGAATTCTACAAGATGAACATCAGGGCAGGTCATCAGGAGAGCGATGATGAAAAAGTTGCCAGATACCTGAATGGCCTGAGATATGACATCCAGGATGAGATGATCATGGTAACCATCTGAACGGTGGAAGATGCTTATTAGATGGCTCTAAAAGTGGAAGAGAAGCTGAGTTGAAAGCAGGGTCAGAGAGGTCAAGGTAGAAGTCAGCCCAGAGGCAAATCACTTGCCCAAGATAAATATCAGAAGCCCAAGGAGGACTGGAAGAAACCTTAGACTCGAATTGAAAGAGGTGGAAGCTCACAGTGAGGGAAATATGTCGAACTGAGAGGGTATCATACTAAACAGAGAGGAGATTATGATGAAAATAATACTTTTCCTCATACTAGAGGTAGAGGAAGAGGAAGAGGTGGAGTAATAACCTGCTTCACATGTGGAAAGAATGGGCACAAGTCTTACGAGTGTCCATACGAAAATAAAGAAGGAGGAGAAACTCACATCGTCGAGGCACAGAGGCAAGATGTTGAGGCAAAAGACCCTGAAGGCAGAAGATCGTTGATGATGCGAAAAGTTCTTTTGACACCAGAGAAGGAGGTGGAGAGTTCAGTCCAAAGAACCAGAATTTTTCGGACTGCTTGCAAAACCAAGGACAGGGTATGCATGGTCATTGTGGACAGTGGTAGCATGGATAATCTCATTTCTATAGAGATGGTAGAAAAGCTGGAGATGGAGACGATTGATCGTCCAAGTCCATACAGAGTTTCGTGGCTACAAAAAGGACATCAAGTAACTGTCACTAAACAATGTTTAGTTGAATTTAAGATAGGAGGGTATAATGATAACATATTATGTGATGTCATTCCTATGGATGTTTGTCATTTATTCCTGGGTAGACCGTGGAAATATGAATGGAATGTGATTCATGATGGGAGAATAAACACATACACCCTAGAGAAGAATGGGAGGACTCACATGTTTCTACCAATCAAGGATAAGGAGGTGAAACCGGAAGTAAGCAAGACTGTACTTCTCATGAGTGGGAAGGAACTTCTTACAGAAGTTAAGAAGAAGGAGGATCCACAATTCATTGTGGTCAGAAAACTGAAGATTGTTTTGACTAGCACAAGAGTGGATGATTTACCAGAAGAGGTTCAGGAACTGTTGGAAGAGTTCGTTGGCATAGTAGTGGACAAACTACCTCGTTCGTTGCCACCGATCAGAAGTGTGAGTCATCATATTGATCTCATACCAGGAGCCAGTTTGCTAAACAAATCCGCGTACAGACTAATGCCGCGAGAGAATGAAGAAGTTAAGAGGCAAGTCCAAGATTTGTTGGACAAAGTTTTGGTCAAAGAAATCTTGAGTCCATGTGTTGTTCCAACAGTACTCAGTCCGAAGAAAGATGGAGGCTAGAGGATGTGTACTGACTCGAGAGCGATCAACAAGATAACCATTAGGTACATATTTCCATTTCCAAGGATGGATGATCTAATGGATTGCTTGAGTGGAGCAAAGTATTTTTCAAAGATTGATCTGAAAAGCGGTTATCACCAAATCCGCATGAGAGAAGGTGATGAGTGGAAGACAGGATTCAAAACAAACCAAGGGTTGTATGAATGGCTTGTTATGCCGTTTGGCTTAACAAATGCACCAAGTACCTTCATGAGGTTGATGAACGAAGTCCTGAGGGAGTTCATCGGAAAATTTGTTATCGTATATCTGGATGACATACTGGTTTTCAGTAAAATAGTGGTAGAGCATCTGAAGCATTTGGCTACAGTGATGCAGAGGCTACAGTAGGAGAAGTTGTTGATAAACATGAAGAAATCCTCATTCATGAAGACAGAGCTCATTTAGTTGGGATTTGTTATTTCTGCAGGTGAGTTGAGGATGGATCCAGATAAGGTGGAGGTAATCAAGAATTGGCCATCACCGAAGAATATCTTTGAGGTGAGAAGTTTTCACAAATTGGCTAGTTTCTATCGAAAGTTCATTAGGAATTTCAGTGGAATTAGTGCACCGATGATGGACACAGTGAATAAAATATGCAAGTCTTTTCACTGGATAGAAGAGGCTGAGAAGAGTTTTAATCTGTTGAAGAGGAAAATCACGGAACAACCAGTTCTGGTGTTGCCTTATTTCCAAAGGACATTTCAGGTGAAATACGATGCAAGTGGATTTGCAATAGTGGCAGTCTTGAGTCAAGAGGATAGGCCGATAGCATACCTCAACGAGAAGCTGAATGAAGCCAAAGTGAAGTACTCCACTTACGATAAGGAGTTTTATGCTATCATACAGGCTTTGAAAAAATGGAGGCATTACTTGATTCCGAAAGAGTTTGTCTTGTATAGTGACAATCATGCATTGCAATTTGTGACTCAACAGGAAAAGTTGAATCAGAGACATGTCAAATGGGTTGAGTATATGCAGAATTTCACTTTTGTGATTAAACATATTTATGGTACTGCTAACAAAGTTCTTGATGCTTTGAGCAGGAAGTGTTTGCTATTGCAGGAGTTCAGAGTCAAAACGTTGGGTTTTGATGATCTCAGGAACATGTACAGAAATGATCCATATTTTAAAGGAGCGTATGAAGTAGCTGAGAATCCAATTCTAAGGGCTAGAAACCAATGGGTAGAATATATGATCCAAGAAGGATTATTGTTTAAAAGTAATCAACTATGTATTCCGAAATGCTCCATGAGGGAGAATTTGTTGAAGGAGAAACATAGTGGAGGATTGGCAGGGCACTTTGGTCACGACAAGACATTCGCAAAATTGAATGAGTCATATTTTTGGCCGGGAATGCGAGAAAATGTCAAGAGATTCATGGACAGATGCAAAATTTGCCAACATTCGAAGGGAAGGAAGAAGAATGCAGGGTTCTATCAACCATTGCCCATACCTGAAATGTTGTGGGATGCAATCAGCATGGATTTCATATTAGGGTTGCCAAGAACACAAAGAATCTTTGACTCAATATTTGTGGTGGTAGATAGATTTTCCAAGATGGCACACTTCATTCCATGTCAGAAGACCAATGACGCAACTCACATTGCGAATCTATTTTTCAAGGAAGTCATTCGACTTCACGGCTTACCAAGGAGCATAGTTTCGGATCGAGACACTTAGTTCATAGGACACTTTTGGAGGACCTTATGGAAGAATCTAGGAACTAACTTGTCATTTAGTTCATCTTATCATCCTCAGATGGATGGACAGACAGAAGTGGTGAACAGAAGTCTGGGAGACTTGATGAGAAGCCTGGTGACAGAACACCACAGCCAGTGGGACAACATATTACCACAGGCAGAATTTTCTTATAACAACTCAGTTAACAGAAGAATAGGGTAGAGTCTGTTTCAGATTGTCTATGCCATGTAGCCGAGAGGAATTTTTGAACTGAGAGATTCAGAACAGAATGCAACTAGAAGCGCTAGTGCAGAAGATTTCATAGAGGCGATGAAGGAACTTCACAGCCAGGTGAAGGATCGACTGCAAAGTTCGAACCAGGAATATAAGCGTAGAGCAGATCAATACAGAAGACAACTTCAATTTGAGTTTGGTGATTTGGTTCTAGCACATTTGAGAAAGGAAAGGTTCCTGAGAGGAACATATAATAAGCTAAAGATGAAGAAAATCGAACCATGTAAGGTCTTGAAGAAATTTGGGACGAATTCTTACGAGATTGAATTACCCGATGGGATCGGAATTTCTCCGATATTCAACATCTCAGATTTGTAACCATATAAGGCTAAGGAAGCAGGGATAGGAAATGAGCAGCCAGTGGTCCCGTGGACAAAGCAGATGCCAGTTGCAGAAAATCCACAGATGGAACGCATACTGGACAAAAGGGTGAGCAAGAAGACCAGGCGAAAGCAATACTTGGAATATTTGGTCAAGTGGAAGGGCCATCTGGTTGAAGATGCCAGCTAGGAGAGCGAAGCAGAAATCTAGAAGCATGGACAGACCGTGCGTGAGCTCATGGACAGGAGCCCATGAAAAATTTCAAGCAAGGGAGTATGATGTAGGAGAATCTCAAGCGAGCCAGCGCGAAGTCCAAAGACAGTTGGAAAAGCGCCCAGCACAAATTTTGAAAATATCTTAGAATATTAATGAAGCCATTAAGAAGGAGTGCACTTGTATAATGTAATCAGACCTTGAGCAATTCGCTCTCGTCCTTTGTAGATAGAAGGCATTTACAGTAGTTAATGCAAGTAGGTAGAGTTGAATGTGTAGATTTGACAGTTTTAGAGTGCAAGAAGGAAATGGGATATAGACACCCTCATTGTGTATTGTAACATTATTGAGAAGAGCATAGAAGAGAAACAGAGCGAGTTGTGTAGCAGACTCCATGTACAGAAGTTATGAATTAATAAAAGAAAGTTGTGATTCAGACTCATGGTGTTCATATATTCTCTATGTATGCATCTTTGAATGTTATGCTCTTGAATGTTTTACTCTTTCTGTCATACAATTGCTTTTGTGCTATGTATGAACGATTTTTTGTTGAATGTTTGAAATCTGAGAGGAAAGGGAAGAGGAATGAGTTTCAATTGTTTCTCTATCTGAACAAGAGTTCCTGCAAGGAGTGCAGTTGAATCATCCGCAAGGAGTGCGTTGACAAAGTGTTCAGAGGGTTGTCTCTGAAAGCTCAGATAGAGTAGCTTCTGTTCTCATTCACTCAGAAGTGTAGTTGGGCACAGGAGCCATGTAAGGAGTGCGCAGGCCGAGTAAAGTCTCAGAGTTTCAAATTTGAGCAAGGCATTGAGAGACTGCTGCCGCAGGTGTGCGTAGAGTCGAAGAAGTTCAACACTTGAAAGTGTTTGAAGGTCGCTGCTAGGAGTGCGCACAAGAGTTTTTTGGAAGACTCAAAGTTGGAGAAAGCGCAGAAGGAATTAGACCTTCGAAGGAGCCGAAGGGAGGTAAGAGGCCAAGTATCTTGAGGTTTTGAAGGAAGGCGTAGTGATGAGGAACCGTAGGAGAATGAGTTCAGCGGAAAGAGATACCTTGGTTAGTTGTGCAGAGGTTCTCAGAGAAGGAGATGGACGGTCAGAATTCTCGGTGGAGAATCCACGAAGTCCCGTGGGCCGTCAGACCTCATGAAAGAGAAAGGGAGTTACCGCGAGTATTCCTAAAGGTTCTAAGCTCAGGAGGAGTAGGACCGTAGATCCAAGCCACAAGGGTCATTGGATTTACACGTGGATTCCTATATCGAGGTTTCGTAGGTGGAAGTCCCGTAAACTTTGCAACGGGAATTGCAATATCCCGAACCGCGAAGTCCCGAAGGCTAAAAGGATTGTGTGGGCCACAGAGGAGGCAGCGAGTGGACAGGTGGCGCACTCTCGCCAAGGAAGTCAATTCAATTGACCGTTTCAGAGTTTCGTGGAGTGAAGTTATGAATTCCTTGCATTAGGATTCACGATATTGCAAAGTCCGAAGTCCCGACAGAAGTAAAGTGGCGTTGAAAAGTCAACCTTGTGAGGGAATCAAAAGTTCGGAAGATCGAGTTTCTGGAATCATGGGAACAAGTTGCTTGACATCGCGACAGCTGAAATCGCAATAAGGAAAATTCCGAAAGAGAAAGAAGAAGGGTCAGCGTTGACTATTTTCGGGTTTCGGAGATTGAGGGATAATACGCTCGACCACCGGATTCGCAAAAGTGCGAAGTCCGATCTCCCAAAGTACAAAGGGGAAATTCTTGAAGTTGTTTGTGGGTGTAGATTTCCCGAAAGGGAAATAGAAGAGCCATTTCCAAAATCTCTTTGGGCCATTGGAAGGGAAAAGATCTTGTTGGCGTGGACCTTCCGACCCACGGGTTGTAGAGGGGGGCGTATGTCATCAGCTTCACTTTGCGCTTCATCTTCGACAGAATGTCAAAGTCCCAAAAATGATCAAATATGACCAAGTGTTCCTCAAAACTTGGTCAAGGGTCAACAGTTTGTATCCATTAGACCCCCCTTAAAATTTATTTACTTTGACATACAAAATGATGGGTATTGAGCTTACCTCTGCAACAGTCCAGAGGTGACTTACAGTGCTAAAAAATTCCACCCGTACCTTCTAGATCCAATGGTATGGATTCAAAACACTCTTCGCGACTTCATGAATATTTTTGTTTACCCTTGGCAAACCTCTCGGAGCTCCAACTCTTGGATCTCCTAATCTCTTTCCACCTGTCTCCTCCCGATGATGGATGATTTTACGATCTTCGGGACTTCAGTAAGTCCTCGACCCTCTTGCACACTTAGCACAATTTATGTCTGAGACTTAGTTTGTTCTCAACATTTCCTCTGCACTCCTTGCAAAGTTTTGTGCAAATTCTTATGATATTTTTCTCACCTTGAAACCTTCGAGGTTCTCAGTTCTTTTGTGTCCTTCCATGAACTTTCTAGTGCCCTCCTGGAAACTTAACGCCCTTACTTCTGAGCTTGTAAGATGAACTTACTCTATCCTTGGTGCACTCCTTGTGCTCAGCTAATCCTTCTAATGGTTTCTCCCTGATCCCTTCCAGAAGTCTTAAGGCATCTCCTTTCCTTGCTCGATGTACTCTTACAAAGCCTTCTTTCCTTAGAGTGTTCAGCAACCCTGGGGTTCTCTCAATGCTTCCAACACTCCAGAATGTGTTTCTCTTGCACGCTCTCGCACTTTCTCTCTGCCCTCCTAGAAGAGTATTACAGAGTATTCAGTAACTCTGCATTGTGCTTCCTCCTACATAGTCTTTCTACCCAAGGTATTCAACCACCTTGAAATTTCCCTTCGAGTCTGTGAATTATCCTGGTGTACCCTCATGGAAGCTTCTCTTCTAACTTGAATGAGTTCAGACACACACTCTTTGCGTCGACTCACAGAGTTTCCACCCTCTATCGTGCACTCCTTGCACTTAGCCTTGAGAACCAAAATTAATCCAACACACCCACAGATAGAAGGTTATGATTCTATGCCTATAGATGATTTCTAACATACATCTATATCATATACGCATACGAATGACATTCACAACTAAACATCCATTACACAGAAATTGGTAAACAGGAAAATTTCTTACTTTCTATTAATGGTGGAATGTCCATTACAATATGTGAGTCTAGACTAAAACTGAGTCTAGGCTCTCAACTCTCCTCCACTGTCTCCCATCTCTATCTTCTATATGTCTTCTACTAGAAACAATACAAGAGTTTATACAAGAGGGGCTTGATGAGATTCCCTCCAAGCGAATCTAGTGGTTTCTAATCACCATTCAAAACGCCTGACTAATGAGGCAGATTAAAATGACA
>SNQJ01S0011116.1:49163-65955 GCA_010110895.2 Picea sitchensis
AGACTAAAACTGAGTCTAGGCTCTCAACTCTCCTCCACTGTCTCCCATCTCTATCTTCTATATGTCTTCTACTAGAAACAATACAAGAGTTTATACAAGAGGGGCTTGATGAGATTCCCTCCAAGCTAATCTAGTGGTTTCTAATCACCATTCAAAACGCCTGACTAATGAGGCAGATTAAAATGACAGAAATCTGATCCAAATTGGACATAGATCCCTCCTACCATCAACCACTTAATGGTGACCTCATCTACAACTTGTACGAAGGAACAACTTGGCTCTACCAACCTGTCGTCATTTATTTCCCTAATCATGATTTAGATTTTCGAAGGCAAAATGAGAGGGAGGCGCCTCTTCCTTCCTTGAATACGCACCACTCGTGCTAATCAGCTGGCACGTACTGAGGTGGAGCGATACTCCTGAGTCACTGGGGGAGTTCCATGGTACCCCCTTTTCCATGTTAGGCAAGCACCACTACTACGATGGTGCCCTATCTCTCACTATGGGGGGGCGCCATTCTTTTTGAGGAAAAAGAGGGATCTTCTCCACCAAATTCTATGGGTCATCTCTCTCATATTGGGTTAGTTATGTTCGACCCTCATGCTTGGGATTGACCTTAGGATCTGATCCAAACCTTAAGGGTCCATATCCTTCATTTTCTCATGGTAGTTTTACTTCTCATGCCTATAAATTGAAATCATTTCCATGGGGAAGGAGGAGGAAGAAATCAGTAATAGCATTGTTATTTTTATCTTATATTGTTCATGCAAAGGGTTGGATGAGGAGAGCTTCGAGGAGCTGTCACATCTTCAAGCGCAGATTGTAAGTATCTTCTCTTGGTTCTCAAATTAATATTATTGGCCTATTTCCTTCAATTATGTGTACTTTCGCATTTACTTGTCTATTGTCATTAAATCTTCATATGTAGATATGTTTAGTTAATTATATAGAGTGGAAGAAAGGTATATTTGTTGTTCTTTGCAATATCAAGGAGCTCAAGAATCAAGCTCAAGATTTGGAGCATCAAGGACAATCACTGGAATAAGGTATGTCACACTTTTCTTCTCCTCTTTTACTAGCTAAATTAGATCTAAAAGGAGTATAGAAACCAATTGTACTTTTTTGTCATGGTAATAGGGGTCTGATAATCCAAGGGAGATTTCACATGTCTACAGGGGAAATATTTTGTAACACCCAAGAAACCATGCAAGATTTTAAGAGTTTTAGGGTGAGGTCAATCTTTCATAGCTTCAATTTTCTTACGATCCACCTGTACGCCATTTTTGTCGACAATATGACCCAGGTAGCCAACTTTAGAGGCTCCAAAATCACACTTCGATTGTTTAAGAAAAAATTGGTGCCTAGATAGTAGATGGAGAACTTGATCCACATGGGAGAGATGGGCTTGCCAAGTTTTACTATAGATGAGAGTATCATCAAAGAAAACTAAGACAAAATGACATATAAAGGGATGAAAGACATTATTCAAAAGACTTTGAAAAGTGGAGTGAGCATTAAACAGGCCAAAGGGAATGACCAAGAAGTCATAGTGAACCTCGTGAGTTCTAAATGCAGTCTTGGGAATGTGTTCTTACTTCATACGTATCTGGTGGTATCTAGAATGGATATCAAGTTTGATAAAGTATTGAGAACCACTCAATCCATCCAAAAGGTCATAAATGACATGGATGGGGAATTTGTCCTTGATTGTGATTTTGTTGAGGCAACGAAAATCAGGACACGTGCATCAATTGCCTTCTTTCTTGACTATCATGACTATTGGAGAAGAATAGGGGTTGGTACTTGGACGGATAACCCTTGCTTCTAGCAATTCTTGAACAATTTTCTCAATTTCATTTTTATGGGAAAAGGGATGACAGTAAGGAAGAACAAGATTGTTAGGGACCTAACCTCCCTAACCCCTCACGTAGGTAGAATAATATATTTTCCATGTAATAAAGATGAAAACTAGTTAATAAGTCATATTTAATAAATGAGAACAAGTCAATGTAAGAAGACCTAATAGAAGCTTCCACTTCTGGAAAGATGTTCCTCTACAATGTTCTTTAGAATATAGAATTAGTATAAATAACAGTAGGAGGCATGAGAAGTACTTGTCTTGAGAATTATTGTAATAGAGCTCTGCTCTACTGGAGGTTTCCCCCTCGAAGAGGAAAGTGGACATTGTTTCCTATAAATAAAGGTAATATTTTGGTGTTGTGGCTCCATATAATTTGTTGTTCCATTATTATTCTTTGTAGTATTTTAGTTTCCTAATGTTGTTTTGTTGTTATTCACTGCAGAATTTATCTTTTCTTATATTATAATAGATCTGGTACAAGTGGTATCAGAACACTTTTCTTAGCAGGAATTGTGGGTTAAAAATTTTCAGGGTAGAGACATATCCTGGCCTCTTAAAACTACAGTGATCTGTCATTTAGTGCATAAATCCACAGTCGGGGAATCATACATGTAGGAAATACAAGAGGTTTGTAATATCACATTGTTGGATAGCCTTTTAACCCTTGTTTATACCCCTTTGATTGGTAGTGCATCAGACAACACATGTATACGAACTGGCCTTGGTATCCTGAAACCCTCCATAGATTAACTGATCGATCGTCGGATTGTTATAGTGCCATCGAGAGAAGCACTCAGGAAGATACTCTCTAGTACCTAGGTAATTGGGTAGTATGGCTAAGGGTATGTTCTAGCCTCCTTAGTTGGTGCCCTAAGATATTTGGTCGAGTACTACTCTTCGACCGCGCATGTATATCAGAGAGCCATAGCATAGGGAAAACCCTTGTCTATAGAAACCTTGAACTCTAACCCTTGGGAAGGAAATAGAATAGAAAAGGAACAAACAAGATCTATTGTCATGCAACCTTGTATCCTACATTCTGGTTGTGAAATTACTACATATTTCTTCCAGTTAAGAATTTGGGAATTTCGCCAATGTAGTAGTATTCATATCAGACTATAACTCTGCAGGAGTAAAAAAAACAAAAAAACTTTGGGTCTTGCCCGCACCATTATTTGAGACCTATCCCATTGGATTCCTCCCTTCGTTGTTAAGTACAAAAAATCTCTTAATACATTAACCACACAAGACATATGGAACAATATATAAAACCACTCTTTATTATAAAAAAAACCCGTACAGTAGGGAAACACCATACAATGGATCCTATAATGGAAGGGATCCTGATTCGGATTATTTTATTTATGATATGAAGGCAGAGAAATAACAGAGATATAATGTTGGCACAAGGGCAGACCCAGGGTTCAACACTTCAACAACGCACCAACAAAACCCTAACTATCGGCCCTTTTAGCAACACCTGCGAAGCAGATGAAGCCTCACTCGAGGTAGAGGCAGGGGGGGTTGCAGGACTCAGGTGTCTACAACCAAGATGGGACACAGATCTGTGATTACAATACTTAACAGAGCACTTAAACAACAATATGCATTAGTTCATGAGTCTCATTCACATCGTGGATTAAACCCTTATTATAGATCAATGCAATAACAATAAAGATCAAGTACTTCAATCACTTAGAACATGGCATTAGCTCAGATCTAACATTCAAATACCATTAAGAATTAAGCAACCACATCATATGCATTCATCATACATTAAAAAAATAGTGCTAAGAAGATAAACACATAAACAACATCGCACAAAGAACATCAAGACACAGGATATACGTGGTTCACACTAGTGTGGGGCTACGTCCACCAACTTATTCTTCTTCTTTATTAGTCTTCAAGCTCCTTACATTCATCTTCTCATGTGCACAAAGCCACAAAGACAAACTCTACAGAGGACGGGAGATTTGTGCGCAGCATGCCAGATCCTCCTTCCCAAAATCAGATCAAGGCACAGGGCCTTACATACAACACCTGTGCACAAAGAAACTTACAAAACACTTGCATTTAGCTCTGCAAGTCTTGACATACTCTTTGCACAAAGCCAACTAGTCATGCACTTAGCTAATGGCCATCTATATTGCTTAGCTACTACTTATTTATACATTTACAAAAAGGCCTAATCATGGGTAAACCCATGGGCCGACATCCCTTAACCCATTACATAAACCCTAGTAAACCCCTTGCCGGGTCCACAAGCCTACAAAATGAATGAGATCCCACGATCTCTACTCCGCCTAGGCGCTCCATCTTTGACCAACCTATCGAAGTCCCAAAAGTGGTCAAACATGACCAATGTTTCCTCAAAACTTGGTCAAGGTCCAACATGCCCCTAACATTCACTTGTGACTCATCCCGAGTCACTCAGATATGGGCAACGCTGCTTCAAAGGCCTCAAGCTGCCTTGACTTGCTGCTTCGCCAAAGCTTCCTTCTCGGCGAACTCCTGAATCAGTTGCTCTGTAACAGGCCCTTCTAGGCATTGTTCCACTGTCACAACTACTTGGTCTAGCTGCGAGTCTTGTCCTTCAATATCTTCAAAAATCATGCAGGCTTTGTCCTGCACCGACTGTAGTCTCTGTGTCACTTCCTTGACTCTATTCTAGAGGGTAGCAATCTATTGTTGGACTACGCAATGTTCATGTGATCTCTTCATTTTCTCGATCGCAATGAGTAGCTTCATCTATGCCTACATGGTGGATACCTATTGTTGCGCCTCCTGGAGTTGTGCTTCCAGTTTCCTCAGCTCCGGATCTTTTGTGAGGCGTTCATAGTTCTGCACACTATGATCACTCAATTGCTTACATTCTGAGGTGAGTTCCATGATCCTTCCAACTGCGCTCTTAGTGATTTATTCCCTCTGATCGCGCACTACTTGGAGCTCTAACTCTGTTACTCTTTATTGAATTTGTTGAATGGCCTCAGCGAGCTTCCCCACTTGAATCGCGGTTGAATCTGGTTCCTCCTGTGCCAAGCCCAGTCTTTTTCTTTCTGTATATGTGCATTGTTCTGCTCGAACATCAACTGAATTTCATCTTTCTCCTTCTGCGCAACTTGAAGTTTCTCTAAGACCTCCTCCTTTTCTTTCTTCAAGGATTTAGTAGCCTTCTCCTTATCTTCATGGGCTCGATGAAGTTGAGCCTCTGTTGCATCTCCTAGCCTTCGTAATCGGG
This sequence comes from Picea sitchensis, assembly GCA_010110895.2. Classification (NCBI taxonomy): domain Eukaryota; kingdom Viridiplantae; phylum Streptophyta; class Pinopsida; order Pinales; family Pinaceae; genus Picea; species Picea sitchensis. Next base: position 54,266 of record SNQJ01S0011116.1, read on the forward strand.
TGGGCTCATCCCCCAATTCTACAATCATCAATGAAGACGACGCAGTAGGTATTGCGCGGCTTGAATGGATGGCTTGTTGTATCTCCTTCAACTCCTTCTCTGTTATTTCATACAGTGTTTCCTTCTTTTCTCCATAACGCTGCAATATATCCTCTAAATCATCCTCCACAGCTGCGATGATTATATTGACATCGTCCACTGTGAGTGTGGCCTTCATCTTGGGCTTACTGGCTCATGTCTTCTTTCTTGATGAGGGTTTTTGTGGAGAAACCTTCCTCTTCTTCGATGTTTTGGCCTCAGTAGGACGGTCCTTTGGCAGTGTAACTTCACCTTTTCCTTGTTTTTCTCCTTCTTCCCCTCCTTCTTCTTGGTTTACTTCATATTCTCCTCTTCTTATGGGCGATTTAGGCCCACTTTCCTCTGATGCGCTATCCTCCTCATCGGTTTCTATGTTCTTCACTTCCTCCTTTTTGTTCTTTTTATTCATGCTAGCATGTCCATCATGCTCGACCCTGGTGACCAATGGACTTCCTATGATGTTAGGGTCAGAGAGTTCTACAACATCAACTGGTACAAGAAACTCTGTTGGCCATTCTTTGGTGATCTCCTCCATATCTTCATCGGTCACCTTATAATAGGACTACAAATCCTCCTTACTTTCATCCCTGCACGCAGTGATGTAGATAAAGTGTCAATCTGTGCAGAACTTCACTAGCGATCTATAGTGGTGCAATGTGTTTGGTGTCATTCACGTAAATGCCTCAATAGCATGCTTCAGTTGCTGGTAGTAGGCATGGAAGATAGTGTTCGACTTCCACTGCTTCAACATGTCGTTTGTGTACCACAAGGTGGAGAACCTCGCGGCCAACGGCTCTGATGGCTCAACTTATGGGAATGTCTCTCCTTCCAGCATCTTCCAAGTGACAAATATGATCAATACCAGTAACCAACTGAAATGGAACTCATACCCCTGGTCCTGTGCTTCGTGACAGTCCTTCTCGAGCTCATTGACGAGGTAACTTGCCCAGTTCATTTGCATTCCTTCTATGCACTTCGCTATGTGGTCCACTACAAATCCTGTGACCTGTGTTGGACGATTCTTTCTAACGAGCTTACCAGCTATAAGATGACGAGATAGGCACACTGCACCATCCTATATGGAGGCTACCTTGTAGCCTCTATTTCCCTTTTCTACATCACCATAATCTTCCTTTATTCATTGTGCCAGGGAGCGATCGGAAGTCTTCCCTGGATAGAACTGCTGAGGGTTTGGTCCCTGCATGCTCAGACCTGTAATGAGATGGATCAATGTTGGATCCATAGTCACGCGCCTATCAAGCCACAGATACCCTCCATGCTAACATGACAGGAGGAGTTTAACGCAAGCGTTAACCTCCTGATGTCGGCTGAAGTGAGGGATCTTCATTACATTCAGGATCGTCGACTACATGAGCTACTTAATCCATGGCTAGGAGACTATGAGCATCTTCTTCCCAATCATTCTCATCAAATACCTATGTGGCACGAGCATCGCGTAGTTCTTCCTGTCTCTGAGGTTAAAGTCGTTGTTCTTTAGAGCTAGGATATGTCCTAACTGGGGTCCAACTATGTGTATCCCTTTCGGGATGTACACAGTGATCAGTGTGTATTCAAATTCACATGGGATATTATCACGGTTAACCATGCCAGCCAAAGGCAGTACATACTAGGGTAATATCGATGGGATCTACTTCGCGTTAGCCAGATCGTCGTGGTGTTTTCTTCGCTTATCAGTAGCGGGTCGGCTAGAACGACGTCTAGCTAAGAGGGATGCTTGCAGGCCCCCAGTCGATGATGCATGTATTCCTATAGACATAACTCTCTCATCCATGAGTTCCATGAGAATCTCCTCCAAAGACTTCTCTAACGCGCTAAGTTCGCCTGACCTTCACACTTGTAACCAAATAGAGCGGGTAGGCGAACGGACAAGCGAGGTAATCAAACAGATGGCGAGGTCTTGAAATCACAGTGCGATACAGTGGATTCTTTGTTAGCTTGGATATCACGGGTTGCAAAAAGTGGTCTCGGTGCAGCGTCCGATGGGTTAAATAAGAAAACTTTGTAACGGATTCCTCCAACGGGCAATAATGTCGCAATCAATACAAATCAGTTTATTATGGCGCGGTCTCAATGATCCATTTGCTCATAACTGCATTTTCTAGCATTTTGGGGCGTCATTCTAACGGTCAGGGCGCCTCCAATGGTCATATAGCTTTGTCATGGAAAAGTCCCATTCTGCATGGTTCTGCTATTCCGGCGAGGTTCGGGTTCTCCAGATATGCTTCTTGCAAAGTTTTCTCTGGAACTTGTTGTAGTTTTTCTAACTTGGTTTTTTTCTTACTGAGCTTCCTTGTCTTCTTTCCTTTGATCTAAATCTCTGGATTCCTCTTCCCATTCTTATTCTTATATTTTCTTAGCATAGTGACTTCACACTGTTTATGGTCTTTCAAATGGTTCAAATGTAATACCTCTTCTCTTATTAACTCCAGGGTGGGTATTCTTCCTTCTTGCATGAACAGGTTCTTCAAGCCTTTATGCATTCTTTCAACTTCAACAACTAATTCTCTTGTGTTCTGCTACTTTGACTCATCCTCTTTTTCTTTTATTCGTCACTCTATTTTTCTAGTTATGAGGTCCCTTAGCTCTTTCTTTTTCTATTCTGTAGCTTCCTCCTTTGTTTTCCTTCTGAGTTGATCCTTCTCAATCCAAGTCTTTCCTAACAAGAGTGGAAAAGGGGCGTTGTTCTCAACAAATTTAATGATTTCAAATTTTTCTTCAGTCGATCTTTTATGAGCAATCATAGGTATACTAGTAACTCTTCCACATACGGTTATACTTTTTCCTTTAAACAAGCCTATCTTTCCCAATGAAGGTATCATACTAGGCTTTCCCAAATTTTCCCAAGTGCTTTCTAGCATAATATTCACATGTGTTTCTTCATCCAATACACAGTCTATGTCGAAGTCTTCTATTCTTGTAACTATGCATTGTTTTTCTTTCAGGATCTCTAGTAAACTGATGTCTCTGTGATCATCCATTACTTCTTTTAACTGTATTAACATAGTCTCTGACTCTTTCTCTTTATGATTCTCTAAGATATCCTTAGTCTTTTGACCTTATTTATAGTTTTCTTGTCTCGTGTTCATCTTTTCAACTGTAGCAATCATCGTTGGGAAATATTCAACCTCATGACCAATATCTTTACAAAAAAGACAAATAGGACCTATATCAGGGCATTCCTTAGCAAGATGTCTCGGTCTTCTGCAATTATAACATAGTGTCAATCCTCTCTTTCTTTTAAACGAGTTCCAACCTCTCTTGCATTACGCACTGGGATCACAATGTTGGACCTGCAATCTGCAAAAATTCTATCTAGGTTCTTGTATCCACTTATTAGTCCAAAGATTCTTTCTATGCATAGGAATAACATATCTTTCTCTATTTCTATCAAATTTATTCAGATCAACTTTTTCTTCTAACTATGCCCTAGTTTTCAAAATAGGACAAAATCTATCAAACATAACTAGATTCATACTTTCGAAGAAAAAATTTCCACGTATCTTACCTTGACCTGAGCACAAAGCATTAAGAACTTACCTCTTTTCTTCAGATCAGGTTTCTTTCTTAGCACATAGCTTCGCAAGTTGATTAGAATATTGTGCACTACAACAACAGATCTACGCACAGAGCTTTCTCTTTTCTTCAGTTCCCAACAATCACAATTTTAGGTCTCGGCAACAAAACCATTTGTTGGCACATGGGCAGACCCAGGGTTCAACACTTCAACAGCGCACCAAAAAAACCCTAACTATCAGCCCTTTCAGCAACACCTGCGAAGAAGATGAAGTCTCACCCGAGGTAGAGGCAGGGGGGTTGCAGGACTCAGGTGTCTACAACCAAGCTGGGACACAGATCTGTGATTTCAATACTTAATAGAGAACTTAAACAACAATATGCATTAGTTCATGAGTCTCATTCACATTGCAGATTAAACCCTTATTATAGATCAGCACAATAAAAATAAAGATCAAGTACTTCAATCACTTAGCACATACCATTAGCTCATATATAACATTCAAATACCATTAAGCACTAAGAAACCACATCAGATGCATTCATCATACATTATAACAACAGTGCTAAGAAGATAAACACATAAACAACATCGCACAAAGCACATCAAGACACAGGATATACGTGGTTCACCCCAGTGTGGGGCTACGTCCACCAACTTCTTCTTCTTCTTTATTAGTCTTCAAGCTCCTTACATTCATCTGCTCCTGTGCACAAATCCATAGAGCCAAACTCCGTAGAGGATAGGAGATCTGTGTGCAGCACGCCAGATCCTTCTTCCCAAAATCAGGTCAAGGCACAGAGCCTTACATACAACGCATGTGCACAAAGCAACTTACAAAACACTTGCACTTATCTCCACAAGTCTTAACATACTCTTTGCACTAAGCCAACTAGTCATGCACTAAGCCAATGGCCATCTATATTTCTTAGCTACTACTTATTTATAATTTACAAAAAGGCCTAATCATGGGTAAACCCATGGGCCGACATCCCTTAACCCATTACATAAACCCTCGTAAACCCCTTGTTGGTTCCACAAGCCCGCAAAATGAATGAGATCTCGCGATCTCTGCTCTGCTTGGGCACTCCATCTTCGACCAACCTGACGAAGTCCCAAAAGTGGTCAAACACGACCAATGTTTCCTCAAAACTTGGTCAGGGGCCAAGATATGACAAAGAATTACACAAAGATATGGAAAGGAACACAATAATACAATAAAGTTTAGATTCTATTAATAATTGTCTAAAATGTAAAAGACTATAAAATGCAAAAGCACACAAGCTGGCTAAAATGGTGGTAGCTTATCTTTGAGAAGAGATGTGTCGGCTATGCTCATTCGCAAGAAGCTGGTTACAATGATGCTCCAAAGGCATTTTTAACATAAAGAATAAATGAGAAAACCCTAAACATCTAAAAACCTAACCCTAGGAGTTGAAGCGTTGAAAGTCATGTGGGCCTCGATGGGGCAAGTTGGTGCATCAAATTCACGGGGTCATAACTTTTGCATACGATCTTCATTTTAGACACATGATAACTAGTTGGAAAGAAATATCCAAGGACTACACATGTTATCGTCAGACTTTGGCTAAATCCTATAGTGTGACTGTGGTGGGCCCAAAAAACGTTTTTTAGGGCCTCAAAACGGCCCCAGAAGTTTAGGACCTGAAAAACTACCAAAATGGAAATTGGTCTTTGAGCCAGTGGAATAGGTGGGGGGCCACTGATATCCACCTGTATCATTCCCCCCCATTAGGAAGCAACGGTCTCCATTGTGTCAATTTCTTGCATCAAATGAGGAAACTTTTTCTTAACCTGACTCCTGGTGAGCCACTTTCCCTAATGAAGAAACTGCATGTATTTGATGACCTGGTAGAGTTTGATAGTCTGTTGGAGGGTTTTATTTGTATTGGTATCCATGATCTGAATAATTGTCGCATGTTCAAGGAAGGAAGGATTGATTTATATAGTTTCCAACTGCTCGGCCACATCTGAAGTGTCTAGGAGAGGTGGAAAATATCGTCAGAGTAGTTCCACATTAAATATAGGGTTCAATCCAAGGAAAGGAGGACTACCTAATTCAAAATCATTCTCACCCGCAATCTTGGTGATGGTGTAAGGCCCATATTGGAGTGGGTGCAGCTTCCAATGGGGTCATGTGAGGTGCTCTTTCTACAAATGCAACCAGACCTTATCTCTCACCAGAAATTTGTGTGGTACCTGATGTTGATCGTGGCGTTGCTTATACTTGACATTGGCTTTCTGTACAATATCATGAACTTGTTGTTGGATGTGTTGGATGTGCTCAACAAATTTGGTTTCCTGATCATCCTCTGTCTAAGCATGAGAGGACTCTTCTTGTGCGGCTGCAATGGGCAGAGCTACGTCAATGGGGGCCAATGGTTGAAACCCCAAGCACACCTGAAAAGGTTTTTGGCCAATAGAGTTGTGGAGGGTTATCTTGTAGCTATGTTGAACATAAGGAATGATTTCATCCCATGTGAATGGATGTTTGGAATTATACATTCGCAAGATATGGACAATCATCATGTTGACTACCTTTGTTTTTCCATTAGTCTATGGGTGGAAGGCAGTTGATTTGGTCATCTTGGTGTCCATCATCGACCATAGACTGGACCAAAAGGTGCTCAAGAACCTATTGTCTCAATTAGAGATAATAGTTTTTGGTATCCCAAACATGTGTGAAGAATATCTTGGTAGTGACCTCTGTTGTGATGCTCTTCTTGCAGAGTGCAAAAATTGTCATCTTAGAGAATTGATCGATGACCACGAAGACATAGTCATTCCCATACTTGGTTGAAGGAAGAACGGGCATGTAGTCCATGGAAATGGATTCCCAAGGACTATCTGGAGTAGGAAGAGGGGTGTATATCCCCTGTTTATTGATGGCGGGCTTGGCAATGGTGAAGGTGATGCAGGATATGATGTACTTGCGAACATCTTGTCGAAGCTTCGACCAATAAAATGATTTTGCAGTACTGCCATTGTATTTTCTACACCAAAATGTCCCACTACCCGACTGTAATGAGCTTCCCATATCATCTTTGCGCGCTCGCTTGAAGGAACACAAAGGTGGCTCAGATGGAATAATAACCCATCCTAGAGATGAAAGTTGGGAATTGTTTTTCCTGTGCTCAATGTATGACAGGAAGTAGAAAAGTCATATTTATTATTGTATAATTTTGGTCATCCATATGTCTCATGTCCACAGGAGTTGAGAACTATGGTTAGTGCTACCACTGGGGGTCGATTGAGGTAATCTACGATATGGTTGGTGTTACCCTTCTTGAATTTGATATTCAAGTGGAATTGTTGTAGGTACGTGGACCACTTCTGATGGCAGTCATTTTTCAACTTTCCTTGTGTCGACATGAATTGCAAAGGCATCTGATCAATGTGGAAGATCATTTCCTTCCCCATAATGTATTTCTTCCATTGTCGACATGCATGCACATTGGAGTACATCTCTTCATCATAGGTGGGGTATCTTTGAACAACATCAGATAGAGTTTCACTATGATAGGCTATTGGATTCCATTACTGAGTGAGGAATGCACTGATAGCATAATATGAAGCATTTGTCTCAATCTCAAATGGTCATTGCATGTCTGGAAGAATGAGGAATGGTGTTGAGAAGAGGTGGGATTTCAGATCCTCAAATGCTTTTTGTTGGGGAGAAAACCACACAAAATTGGACTTCATTCCACCCTTGGTCACTTCGATTAGGGCCCAAGTGATATGAGAGAACCCCAACACAAACTTCTAGTAGAATTTAGCAAGGCCCAAGAAGTTGCAAAGCTCGGTCATTGTTTTTGGGGCTGGCCAATCACAGATGACTTGGATCTTAGTTGGATCCACATGTACACCCTGCTCATCCATGATGTATCCAAAATATTGGATTATGTACATGTCAAAGGAACACTTCTCCAAGTTGGAATATAACTTGTGGTGTTGCAGGGTGCCCAATACATGTTGAATATGCTCCAAATGTTCCTCCCAAGTTTTGTTGAAGATGAGGATGTCATCCAAACATAAAACCACAAAGTATTTTGTGAATAGCCATAATATATCATCCATCATCCGCATGAATGTGTTTGAGGCATTATTCAAGCCAAAATTCATGACCAACCACTCAAAAAGGCCTTCTTTGGACTTGAAGGTTGTCTTCCACAGATTAATTTTCTCAATCGGCACCTAGTGGTAACCTAACTTCAGATCAATTTTACTGAAAAACTTGGCTCCCTTGAGTTGATCAAGAAGATCATCAATCTGGGGAATTGGGTACTGGTTCTTGAATGTGATTTTGTTCAAGGATCTGTAATCAGTAAAAAGTCACCATGTCACGTCCTTCTTATGTACTAGAACAATTAGGATTTTGTGAGGTCAGGAGTTGGGTCTGATGTGGTCCTTCAGAATTAGCTCTTGGATCTAGTGTTTTATTTCTTCATTCTCCCTAAAAGAACCCCCGTATATAGGACTGTTAGGAAGAGGAGTATCAGGTGTCATACCAATTGGGTTCTTTACCTGAAAATGCAGAGTCACCCCAGTAGGCGAGGCGAATATTTATTTGTACTCCTCGAATATTCCRTCCACCTATTATTATTAGGCATAGAGACCCCATGCAGCAGTTTTGGCAGTTGTAATGACCTTTCGTTCACCTTTCGATAGAACCATATAGAGGACAAATCTCTTGGTCTGAGAAACCACCTTTTTACACTGCTTTGCGAAGATCAAAGAGACTGCAGTATTTGGGACTGCCTCTGGTACCCTGTAGAGTTGATCTCCCAAAGTAATAATGACACTATGGGGCCTAGATTCATAAACATCATGATGTTTCAACATATATGTTTGTCCTAGAAAAACATCACAAAATTCAAGTGGGGAAACATCACACAATACCTTGTCTTTGAAGGGTTTGATGTCATAGTTCAGGCAACATTGTTGGCTGACGTAGATGTCCCATCCCTAGTTGAGGCAACCGATGGTGTATGGTTGATGATGTTGTGTCATTTTCAAGTTCAACCTCTTAACAACCCATGTTGAGATCAGGTTCTTCTAGATATCGATGTCAACAATTAAACGGATTGGGGTTACCTTCACCCACATCTATGAGTGGAAGAGATGCTCCCCTTCTTCAGGATCTTCTGGTTCCTCTAGTTGGACTTTTGTGGTAGCGATGGTGACACTAGGTTCTGCATCAATGATTTGTCTTCCATTTTCTAGCTCCAAATCAAATTCTAAGTTAACATCTATCCCTGGGACTTTCATCTCAGTGAACAACGATTTTTTGGAGTGACATTAATCAGTATTGTGCCAAGGGATTTTGTGGAACTTGCACCATTTTCCAGATTCCTTCTTCGACTTCCCACTACCCTTCTTTGTTGGTGGCTTGGGATGGTTATCCTAGGGTTAGCCATCCTTTCCCTACCCTTTGGCCTAGAAGTTAGGGCCACCCTTACAATTATTTGGTTATTGCGTACTTGCAGATCCTAACTCCCTCTTGTTCTACTGCTTGAATTTATGCTCGATTTCGATAGCATATCGATAAGTGGCTCCCAATGATGAGATTCCCATAAACTCCATTTCAGTTTGGACGTATCGGTGTAGATCCCCATGGTATTTTAGGACCATATAATGCTTGGAGTCTTTGATACCCATCTTTGTGCACAAGGTATGGAAATTATTTGTGAACTACGGCACCGTTTGGCCCCTCTCTTGGCGCAGTGTATTCCATCTCGTGTACTAGTCATCACAACTTCCAACAGGGTAATATTGTTCATTAAGGGCATCAATAGAAGACTCCCAAGTGGGTCTTGGCCCAAAACTTCCATACTCATCCTCAAAAAAATTCTCACAGTAAGTCTCCCACCAATATTTGACATGGGGAAGGGCCTTAAGGAGCGTGAAAGGGTATATTTTCACTGTTGGAAACATTTTGGACAGAGAAAGAACCCTCTAGAAGATTTAACCATTTTTCCAAAGCGGTGGCATCTATCTAGCCTTCAAATAAAGGAATACAAAATTTAACTTGTACCTTGAATGGAGTCACACCTCCGAAGTGATTGTTGGTTAAAGGTGCCTCCGTTGTTTCTAGCAACCGTCGAAGGATCTGGGGGAAACTATCCATCATCATGTTCCTCTTTCATGCAAGGGATTCCTTGAGCAACATTTGAAAGGATCTCTTGTCTCGTCATCCCTCTTTTATTCCACCATGGAAGTTCTCTTGGGAGTCCGATAGAGGTTTTCCTCAAGAGATACAAGCTCTATACCCAACTCTCTATACCATTACCTCATCAAGGACATGCATTGAGGATGGCAAGGAGCAGACCGCTCTGATACCATTGATCTGAATTATTTTAGAAATGATATAAAGGCAGAGATATAACAGAGATATTAAAAATAATTACAAAGAGATATGGCAAGGAACACAATAATACAGTAAATCTCAGATTCTATTAATAATTGTCTGAAATGAAAAATACTATAAAATGAAAAAACACACAAGTTAGCTAGAATGGTGGCATCTTATCTCTGAGAAGAGATGTGTCAGCTACGCTCATTCGCAAGAATTTGGTTACAATGAGGCTCCAAATTCCTTTTTAACATAAAGCATAAATGAGAAAACCCTAAACATCCAAAAACCTAACCCTAAGAGATGAAACACCAAAAGTCATGTGGGCCCCGATGGGGTAAGTTGGTACATCAAATTCTCGGGGTCGTAATTTTTACACATGATCTATGTTTTAGGTGCACAATAGCTTATTGGAAAGAACTATCTGAGGACTACACATGTTTCCATCATACTATGGATAAAGCCTATAGTGTGACTGTGGCAGGCCCAAAAAATGTTGTTTAGGGCCTAAAAACAGCCCCAAAAGTTTAGGACCCAAAAAACTAGGAAAAAACTACCAAAATGGAAATTGGGCTTTGAGCTAGTGGAATAGGTGGGTGGCCATCGATATCCACATGGATCAGATCCTCTCCTATTTACTTGCATCTTTGAGGGGGAAACCGCCTAATGAGATACTAGCTCCAAATACAATATGTCTTCTTCATCTCTCATTACATTGTTTGAACCCCTTTGTATAGTGCTACCAACCACCTAAGAACATTCTAGAGAAGGAATCTTCTAGAAGAAGAAGCTTCTAAGAAGTCCTCTTACATTTATTATATCTAACCGCCATAGTAGGCCTTATTTAATACTAGAGTGGACTTAGTCCACCTTATATTGAATCCCCTCTACTATTATCACTATGGGCCCTTTGGGGCCCCCACTACCTCTCTAGCTACCTAAAATTCCATTCCCCTTATGAAATCATTTTTATCAATTCCTTTTATGAGGGTGTACAACCATATACCAAGGTCCCATGGATAAGTGTGGACCATAGTGCTGAAGTAAACTAGAGAACTAGGGTCCCATGTAGAAATGTGAGCCACCATGATGAAGTATTCCAACTACCACTGTGAATTTGGGTCCCATGTCCAAGTGCTCATGTGAACTCCATGTTGAAGATATTGGAACCCAATAACCAACTTAAAATGATTTTCCAAGGACCAACACATGTCATGTTGATCCAAATAAGAAGATCCATCCACATAGTGGTAAAGGGGCGAAGCTGACTCTAGAAGGAACCATACCATTGGCGACTATACAGGCTAGAAATTGGTAGTCATAATTGGCTCCTGATTGGTCACATTGATGTTTTCTACAGAAGGTGGAGGAGAGTCATCAAAGAGAATATGGAAGTGGTTCTCATCCCACAAATGAGAACTATCCATATACCAATCATCACAATCAGCCTCAAAATCATACCAAGCAGATACTTGTTGATTATGTTCATCCCTGATGTCCGCCATAAGATATCCCTCCTGTAGGAGATCCAAGAACCTTTGAATATTATGATAATTTCCTATGGGGTCGTGTAGACCAATCGTGATGCCTTGTAGGTGGTTATTCATATTGGCTTGGAGGGCTTCAATCTTTCATAAAATTTCCATGAGTTGAGAATGAATATCCATTGGAAACACCAAATATAATATACAAAAAAAAAGTTCA
>SNQJ01S0011117.1:0-19603 GCA_010110895.2 Picea sitchensis
AGTCCTTGAACAGATCCCAATTGCCTTGGTTACTTCTTTGCCTGCCCTTTTCCCTACCTATGGGCAATGATATAATGAATATAGGTATGTCTTCCTTGCTTATTTTTAGGGTCTATATAGCTCTGGAGGTGCATTCAGATTCTCTGTTATCCAGGTATCAATGTTTGATATATCCTCATAGATAGTGTTGTATTGTGTCAACTGCATCTATATCCAGTTGTTTTGTTCAATAACCGTTGCAACCACATTTTGGAAGAGATGCAAGTTGGAATACATATCAATGATGGCACCTTCAAAATCATTCCTCACTTTTTTCGCATTAGTCTTAAAATTGAGAAGAGTCCTTTCATTAATATTTACTTGTTGGAGTCTCTCTTCTAGCTCTTTGATCCTCAATTCTTTTTCTTCATTGTGATGACACAACCTCTGTATATTGTCCATAATTGAATCCATGAATGCAAATCCTACCCTAGTTGTTGCCACATGGTATTCCTTGACATCTCTTGCGATAGGGACCTGAGTCACTACTGACAAAGGAGCTCCTTCTGTTGCTAGTACCTTTTTCACTCTTTCTTGCATGATTCGGTTGGTTTTACTATCATATGTGAAACTACGTAGATCCAATATTTCGATCGATTGAAAAGGTTCCCAGGGCCCAAGACCTAAACCACTGCTCATTATTTCTGCTCCTGCGCCTGCGTTGGATGTTCCAGGGAAATCCAAGTCCATCGGGTGTGTGTCACCCTCTCTATCATCTGCATTCTTCTTGTGCCTTTATTCTTCAATAGCTTTATCCGTTGCTTCCTTTTTTGCTAATTTTGCTGCTATCCTTGCCACTTCATCTAACTCTCTTTCCTTTTCTGCAACAACTTTCATTTGGGCCTCTGCTTTTGATTTTTTCTTCATTTTCTGCTCTGTCATTTACTTTGTCAACTTCTAATTTTTGTTTCTTTTTAACATCATTCCTCCTCCTCAATACCTTCTCTTTGTCTCTTCTCTTTTTATCTGTTGGTGCCTCTTCATCCTCTTCTGCGGAACCTGAATGAGTTGAGACGAAGATGGGAGAAGATCTCTTAGCTTCATCTCTTGCTGCATCTTTTCTGGCTACTTCTCTTGCAACTTCTTCGTCTCCAATTCTACCTTTTGGTTGACCCCGCTTGTTGAAAATGACCTCGTCATAAGTCCTGACGTTTTGATGTACTTCTTCTTCTTTCCAGAACTTAGTGGTATACTCACATGGGAGTCTCTTGCTATGAAAGTGGTCTTTGACAATGTTTTTGGGGTCGTGCCTCCCAAATCTTTCCTCTCCAAAATGGTAGGAAAGCAAGATGTCTACTTTCACCTGGGCTAGTTTGGTATTTTCAAAAAAATAGTTGCCAATGTAAAGAGGTAATGGAGGCCAAATTTCTTTCTTTGATCTATATAACATTCCTTCGACCCCATGTATGATGGTTTGATATGCCACTTCCTAGAGCACAAGCTTGTCAGGGATGAACTGAGGAAGTAGATGGGGTGGTTTCATTGCACCATATATCCTTAGATATGTACCGTGTTCCATTAAATACCAATCTCCAATCCTTATTATAATTGATTTGACCTTGTCGGTCATACGAGGTGGGGAGGTGAAAAAAATAAACTCGTACAGTGGGGCAAGGAAGTGTTCACTGATTCTTTGACAATTCATTTGATATTTGTGCTCCCAAAGCACCTTACAATAGATGTGAATAACAATATCAACAGGCAACCAACTCCATCCTATGTTCGGGTACTTGTGAGAGATGCACATTATGTCTAGAATATATGAAGGCATATGGAAACTAGGGAAGCTCTCTGGTTGTGCTTGTGTAACTGCGGAAATAACATCCTTGAGATTTTCAGACAATATGTCTTCCCAATTGAATAAGACCCCTACATCTGTACAAAAATAAATTAGAGGCATGTGTGATAAAGGAAAGTGTGTTGCATATGGTTCCCCATACAACCTACACAACATGGCTGCCATATATTGGTAGGGTCTCCTTAAATTAGTTGTGGGGTATCGAGTCTTGGGCTGATATTTGAACTGCTTATCTTCTTTATACCATGCATGGAATAAGTCTTTCAGTGTGAGCTTCAACTCACTAAGGAATTGATCATCTAGTATTTTGTTTCCAGCTTCAATATGGTAACACTTAGCAAGCTTGAATGAAGTTATCATTTATTTTCTTACATTAAATACATACCTACTATCTAAGTCTACACTTTTCAAAATCCAAAAGATGGCATCTGCACAAGGGAAAACTGTTGGATGTGCGACCACTTTGAAAATTCAAGATTATTTGATGTTCCTAAACACCTGGAGCTCATCTGGTTCCTCTACCTCCGTTGAGAAGTTTGATTTCTTAAACATATAATATATTTCTCCCCATTTTAAAGTTTCCCCATCTTTGTCCAAAATGTATCGTCGTATACGATCCCAACACATTTTGTCTCTACTGTTTGCTTGGAGCTGCTGAATGGCTCAGCCCCTGCTGGTTTCATCGTTGTTTTCTTTTGTTGTGACATGTCTGAATCTGCAGATAGGATAAATCTAGAGCATGTTATTTGAAAATAGTTATATGATCTAGACATTTATAAGAATTAATGAAAACCAGTCATGGCAAGATGCTTCTTGTAAATGTCAAGTTAATAGTAGACAATGCTCAGTGAGATTTTGGGGTGAAAAAGCTTGGGCATCATCTTGGAAAAGAAAAACCAGAGCATAATAAAATAACTTCCTTAATGCAGATCGAAGGAGTTAGTAACAACTCCTCCGAGCATATAGGAGGAGTTAGTAACAACTCCTTCGAGCACATCAAAGAAGTTGTTAGTAACTTCTCCGATATGTACTTGGAAGGGTTAGTCAAATTGCATAGAGGAGCTTGGAGCACTTGTCGGGAACTCCTCCGATCGTATTAGAGGAGTTAAAAGTAACTCCTCCGATATGATTGGAGGAGTCAGTTTCCATTTACTATGAAGGTGTGTGGAAGAGTTGATGTTAACTGTTTCAAGCATATCAGAGAAGTTAGTAGTAACTTCTTCGATGTGCTCAAAGAGTTACTATAAAGTTTTCCAGATTGGGATTCCCCGCGAACAAATAAAATGATCGAGAGCACTATGGAAAGCTTAGAGGAGTAGGAGGTGACATTTAGGGCTCACTTAGGGCAAAGCCTCCATTCCTTATATGATTTTGGGGGGTTGCAATGGCTAAGCACGGGGATAGGAAAAAGTCCATCATGATTTTTTGAAAAAAGGGGGGAAAAGGTCGATTGCTTGTATACTTCGTAGCTAGGGGTAGATTGAGAACCAGTCTATGGTTGGTGAAAAATGGGAAGGGCCTGGTGAGGGTGAAGCGACGAATGGCTAGTAAGGAAGGGTTATGGTCTAGGGTAGAGGGGAAAGAAATAATTAGATCAAGGATCTAACCTTAGCTTTAAACAAAATGGAAAGAGGGTGGTAATGTTACCCGATCTATGTTGTCACGTGTTGGAAATGGATAGGGGAGGGATCCAAACGACGTTCAACTTGGCACCTTTATCCTTTGTTATTTCCACGTTCAATTGCAAATACTAAACTCAGATGGCATTCCATTTTATATAGCCTCACGGTTAATAAATGGTATTTATTGCAGTAGTTGGGTATGTTAGGTTGGAAGTGTTAAGAACAAGTTTATTGAACCATTCAGAAGAGTTAAAGGTAACTCCTTCGAACATATCAGAGGAGTTAGAAGTAAATCCTTTGATATGATCAGAGGAGTTTTCCTCAACTCTTGCGATAATGTTGCGCATCAGAACGAACGAAAGGAACTCCTCCGTATTGCTCGGAGGAGTTTGAAGTAACTCCTCCAAACTGCTTGGAGGGGTTTGATGTAACTCCTCTGAACTGTTCAAAGGAGTTGAAACTAACTTTGTTGACTCAAATTTAGATTTCACATTAAGTGCTTGTTCATTTTCCAAGCGATACATGCATTACCAGAAGAGTCTTTTGAATGACGAAGGGACTTATGAGGCTTTCTCTTAAGTTCATAGAAATAAGGAGGCTCCATTTTTTAGGGAAGTATCAAAATAGAAGGTAAAATAGAGAGTTGTAGTGCCTATCACAACACATATTTTTCCCACTTTTAAAAAATCATATTACATAAGTCACTATGCAGGAAAACATGTTGTCTTTGGGGAGCTTTTAAAATTGGTAATTCCATATTAATCATTTTTTATATATCTTCATGTTTTCGAAAAATAACATTTCAATTGAGTTGCCTTTCTAACTTCATCTGTAATAAACCTTTGGGCACACGCCTTGTCAATAGTTGATATACTTTAGATCTATACTTTGTGTTGCTATATCATGTCTTCAAATTTTTGCATCACTTGATCTATAGGGTAAAAATGTTCAAGAGGACCAAGCGAGGGTAATTTGCATTGAGTAGTTGTGTCTTCAACAAAGTCCCAAATCTTAATGCATGCTAGCCACTCATCTTCTACTTGTTTCTATGCTTCATGAGAAATCCTTCCCCAATATCCTATATGCTATTTAATTTCGTACATTTTAAATTTATTTAATGATCTTATTTGATGATCCTCCTGGCCTCTAATCTTCTAGATCTATTTGAGAAATCCTGTACATTAACTCATACATGCAAATCTACTCACCATCTCGGAAAATTCATAATTAAAGAACAACCATTACCATGAAAGATATCCATTCACAAAAGAAAAGTCTATTTATGAAAAGGAAACTCTTACAGTGCTTCACAACAACCAAACTTTCCCTGGAAACAAGTCACGGCAGAACAACTACAAGAAAAGCATGCATTTCTCTCCGTCAAAATGGCCCTGAGAACTTCTCACTATTATTTTCAAAAAAATTAGTTCTCCCAAAATTACAAAGTTCCATATCCCCTTCAGAACATGTACTTGTTGGCTTCATGATATACAAAAATAGAAAGTAGTATATGGTATAGTAGAGATTCTAGGGCGACCTCGTGGGCTGTGGAATTTTGAGAGATAGTTTTCATGTCTATATATTGGTTGGGTAAGAAGGCTTGGATCATACTTTGTGATCTAGCTGCTTTCACAAAATGCTCATCCATTAAGGTAGTGTCTACTCTGAGAGGAGTCTCTGCAGCCATTTCTCTAGCTCACATGTTTTCTTCCAATTCGACGTGTATCTCATTTGGTCTTGGCTCTCCTAATTCTCCAAATTAGGGAAAATGGCATTTAACGGTCAAGATTATTGTTGCCTTGTGAAGTTTAGTGCATATTCCCATTGAGTTCTTTAGTTCTTTTTACAACTTTTTCCCTATTTACTGGCAATTGGCGAGAGCAATGTAGTTGAGCTCACCTTCTCAATATGTCATTCTTGGTAATTCTTCTCGTGCATTTGGGTTGTCTATTGCCCACTGCTTCATTTCATCCAAAGCTTCTCTAATCACAGTGAATTCCATCCTTTTGGCTTGGGTTTTTGTTAGTTGTGCCTTAATTTGGGTTATTTTGATTTGGAATACTTGTATTCCAACATAGAGTTCAGTGGCCAAATCGTGGGTATCCTTACTGCTATTGCACTTACTCTAAATTCTTGGATGTTGGTTCTGTCTTCTTTATAGAATCACATATCTTCTTCTAGTTTTCTTATCCGTTCTTTGTATTCCTATATTTCATGCATCATGCTCCCCAAGTTTTTTTTGGAAGCTTGTGTGAAGGCCACGCCAGTTGAAGCGATTGACAGGGCGTCATCTCTCATATTTTCTACCACAACTTTCTCCATTGTTATTGATGATAATGGGGCCACTCCAGTTACTAGTAGCTTTCTAATTTTTTGTTATATAATCTTGCCTGACTCCCTGTCAAACTTGAAGGAGTTTAGTTCGGCTACCTTTTGGGCCTTTGATGGAGTATATGCACCTAGTCCCAACTCTCCTAGTTGGAGATTTCCTCTAGTTAGGGGTGCATCTGAGGATGATCCAAGGATATTCGTGTTCATGGGGTCGAAGCCTTGTTCTTCCTCTTGCTTTCTTTTCATCTCCTCTTCTTCTTTCTTCCACTGTGCCTCCACTTCCGCTGTTGATTTTTCTATGTTTATGTTTATGCTGCCGCTACTTGTTGTCTTTTCCATTTAGCTTCTTCTTGTTCTTTCAAGTTTTCTTTTTTTCTTTTTTCTCTTTTCTTTGTTGTTGCTTTTGTTACCTCCTACTCCTTCTTTTTTATCTTTTCCTATGCTTTTAATTAGTTCTCTTTTTCTTCTTGCCTCTTTTCCAATGCTTCGTTGTCCCTTTGCTCTCTTCTATCTTGCATCTAGGTTGAGATTTGCTTCCTATTCTGCAAATTATGTCATGGTAGGTTCTTTCTCTACAATGGATTTCTTCCTCTTCTGAAAATTATGTCGTGGTAGGTTATTGCTCTGTAGCGGATTTCTTCCTCTTCCCATACATCTAACACATAACTCCATCTATATTTGTGGTTGCTGCAATGGGTACTGACGACCTTCAGGGGATCATGCCTACAAAATATTTCTTTATCGAAGTGGAAAGAGGCCAAGGTGTTCACTTCTTCCTAGGCTTCTTTAATGTCCTCGAATGAGTAAGAACTAACCTAGAGCAGGAGAGGTGGTCAGATAGGCTATCTCTTGTAGAACCAACCTATCAAGTACAAATTTTGGGAGTAGATGAGGAGCTTTGGCGGCCCCATAAACCTTGATGTATGTTCCATACTCAAGTAGGTATCGATCACCTACTCTCCCTACAATGGTATGAGATTTATATGTCATGCAGGGCACATGTGAGTAGAATAAAAGTTGGTATAGTAGAATCAAGAAATGTTCACAATTTTTTTGACAATCGAGACAATATTTGTGTTTCCATAACACTTTATAGTAAATATGGGCTAAAGGATCATTTGGTTTCCATGCTCGGCACATCCCTAGGTATGTCTGCACTACACACATCATGTCGAGCAAGTAGGATGACATGTGGAAGTTGGAAAATTTTCCATGGGCCATGTGCTTGGTGGAAGTGAGTGCTTGTTTCAATGTTGAGGATACAATATTTGTCCAGTTGAATGATGAACCGGAGGACGTAACGTAATGAATAAGGAGTACTCACGATATCTTTAACTTTTGTGCATCCAGTTCCCTATAGAGCCTACATAACATGGCCATTGTATACTGGTATGGAAACCTAAGGGAATTTGTAGGATACTCATTACAAGAAATGTTTACCTGACTTATACCAACTCTTCAAGAGATCCCTCAGATTTTAGGGGAACCCTTTCACCATTTCCTCATATAACCTCTTTTCCACTTCATCTAAGTGATAGTAAGCAATGATTACTGAGGGTTTGAAAGAAGCAATTGGTTGGCCCTTTGCATTGATTATATGTCTATCGTCTAAGTTGACATGCTTTACTATCCAAGAGATGGCCTCTGCACAAGGGAAAACCATTGCACAAGCTGAAATATTATGCAACTTATATCTCTTGATGTCTTTGTACATGTCGAGGTCAAGATCTTGTTCTATTAGTTACAGGAAAGTCTGATTGTTGAACATTTTGTAGACTTCTCCCCACTTGAATGAGGTTTCTTTATCGATGAAGCACCATGTATCATCATAAATTGATCCAAGTCAGAGTGTAAAAGTACCAGACCAAGCGAGCCCAGAAGCAATAAATGAAGTATGATTGAAAGCTTAATTAATTTAACAAGCAGGTTTCTTAGGATTATCAGTCAAGAGGCAAGAGCCATAGCAATTTATTCGCATTGGAGGGCTCGAATGTTATCAATCCCGTGGGTAGTGCAGTGGACATTGAGCTCTCGAAGAGGAAGCTATCTATTCACCTGTGTGTCAGCCGCCAATACGATTTGTTCACTGGTGTATCAATCCCCGAGGGAAAGCAATTTACTTGCTGGTTGCATTGAGACATGTATTCTTACGTATCGATGACCCAAACTGATCTTTCCGCCGTTGCATCAGTAGGACAAAGCGATCGTGCCGCCTGTGTGTCGGCAGGACAAAGCGATCTTTTTGGCGGGACAAAATGATCTTGTTGTGGGTGCATTGACATGACAAAGTGATCTTTCCACTAATGTGTCGATCATGAGAGGGAAAGTTTCAAGAGAAGAAAGAAGAAATTCCTAAGTGTCTAAGAAGGTTTTATTGCATAGGCTAGCGATAAATAATTGTTGTCAATATAGGATATATTGATGGATGATGGGGATTTCCGGCCACTGAATCGGTGGACAATGGATATTGCTTCATAGTACATTGTGTATAGGTGGGTAAGAGTGATCTTCAAATTTTCTCAAATAAGTAAAGTTTGGAGGGGAAAGAAGAAGAGCCTTGAACTTCATCATTTTCTAGAAAGAGTTTTCGAGGTTTTCTAGTGGCAAGAAACTCTAGAGGGGGCTCAATTTCTTAACTTCTAATAAATGGATTCAGATTTGAAGTAAATAAATTAAGGGAGGGTGTTGTTGCTGGGGCAATAATTGGCGACACACTGGATGAAGTCATGAATCTCTGCATCAAATGTTATAGAGACAAAACTAACTTTGAGAATCGAGAAATTCAATACAAGCAACATCAAACAAGCTTTAGTAGGTCCCATTGAACTTGAAGCTTGGGACGAAATGGGTAAAAATTTATACTTAGCTAGAATAAGTTCATGTTCACGCTCAGAGCTAGTTAAACATAGATTCATTTTCACGAGCTTAGCTATCCTAGGAGGAAAATGAAGTATCTCAAGGTAGTCATGCATAAGGAATGTTGAAAAATACAGATCAATTTTTGCACATATCTAGTGTTGCTTCCCTGCCGGTGAGTGCCCATAGCCTCGATAGAGTCACCTCCGTATCACAAGCCTTGTTCCATTGCTAGCGAGCATCCATAGCCCTAGCGAAGATACTTGCATGTCTGACATGATCTGAAATGCCTTTCCCAAGCCTTTACCTTTAAGCATAGTTTCCTCTCGATTTTACTTTAGAGGGAGGTGGATGGGGGATCCAAGTCTTCCTTTAAAGTCATGCAAGATGATACCTATAGTTGTGGTACCTGCTTGGAGATACCTAATTATAAATGAGCTACCTTCTTGTACAAAATGCCTTGAGGAATCCGGATGCTTCTTAGTACCGGCATTGGCCATTATTTTCACATGGGTTCTATATGTCCTCTTGAGTGTGATCAATTGCTTATTCTTGACCAAGTTAAAGAAAATGAATGTTCATCCTTCACTTCATTTGTGTTCCTCTACAGGTTCTAGCCTTGAATGTTGGATTGCGATGACTTTAGGAACACATAAAAGAGTGTCTTGTCTTAATGTCAGTTGTAGGTTTACACATCTCTAAGTTATTGTATGTCACACTTGCAGTGAGAACCAGTGTTAGTAACAAAGCTTATTTACGAGGAAATGGTGATCATGAAGAAAAAGAAAACCAAAAGCACAAAATAAGGGAAATTGTGTGGTCCAGAGAAACAAGAAAAGAGGGGAAACAATCCCCTATTATTTATGTACAGGAAATCTATCCAGAGACAACTAGCTGAAGTATCTTTTTAGGACTTGACCGTTGATAGGAAGGAGGTGCACTTCTGCTTCAAGGTTTTGCAACTATGCGTGCACAGGTCAATCTTTTCTTTAACCAAGAAGGGATCCAACCACATTTGTTGGAATTTGGAATGTTTTCCCTTATCTTCGCATTGTTTATCCCACTTTAGAACCATATTACCAATCTAAAAGTCCTTCTCACCAATATAATTCTTTTCAAACCATTGTTTGATGGTCTGCTAATGTGCAACAAAAATTTTCTTAGCTTTTTCCCTTTCCTCTTCTAGTTTAACCAAGGTATCTACTTGTTTCTGGATGACTGGGCAATTTCACCCACACAATTGCTGAGAGAGTTGGAGAGAGAGAAACAAAATATTCAGAGCAAGGATGGATTCCCTAAATGAGGAAGTAAGGTGATGTCTTTGTGGAGGCTTTCATGGTCACCCTATCTTCCCACAGAGCATTTGGTAAAGCATTGTGGCAATTTCTATGTTGATCAACTATGGTTCGCTTCATGACATAGATTGAGTTTTTATTGGTAGACTCAACTAGGCTATTTCCTCAAGGATAATAATTAGCTATGTATCTCAAAATAATTATGTTATTTAAAGCAAACTCAGTCAATTTCAGAGAGGAAAAATATGTAGCATTGCAAAAAACAAGAGTGGTTGGTACTCCAAACTTGGTGATGATGTGTTGTTCGAGGAAATTGATTACTGCTTCTCCATTTAGCTTTGTTAGTGGTATTTCTTATGTCCATCACGTGAAGTAATCAGTAGCAGTCAAGATGTATTTGTGTTGTCTTGATGAATGCGGGTTAATTTCTCTCATGATGTCTAATCCCCATTGTTTGAATGGATCCTTGACAACCACAGGTGTCAGATGGACAACAAACCTTTTCTCTCTCTTGACACATTTCTGGCAAGCTTTACAACTTTTGCCAGAAGCATGTGCATCTTTGAATACCATCGACCAATAGTATCCTAGTCTCAGAATTTTCTGGGCTATAATTTCTCTAGCGAAGTGTCCTCCAGTTGGTCCATCGTGCAAGTCTTTGAGGACTCTGTCCACATCTTGTTTCTCCAGGCATACGAGGAGAACATTGTCATAATTTCTTTGGAAAAGGATGCCATTGACTAATTGATAGTGTGTGGATTTGATTCGTAAATTCATTTTCTGTTTGGAATTCAAATGGTTCGGAGTAGCGCCATGTTGTATATATCGTTTGAGTTCATTGTACCAGGAATATTTCAATGTCGGTACAGAAGAGGATCGTTGCATGCATAGTGACAATTCTTCTTCCCAACCATATTGTTTTTTATTATTGGAGTCTAGAGCTTCAGTTGCCAATTTGCATAGGCCTCGACCTTTCATAATATTGGCAGGTTTAAACTCAAGATCATATTCTTATATGTCTTTCATCCAATTTCCTTGGCGTTATCCCAACTCTTTCTGAACAAACAACGATCTTACGACTGGGTGAGGGACAATATCCTTGGTGTGGTTCTTTAACATGTAGGGCTTGAAGTATTTGATGGATTAAAAAATTCTTGTGTGTCCACCACTGGGTAATTCAGTTCAACCCCTTGTATACCAGTGCTCATAAATGAAATAGGGTGTTCATTCCCTTGCTCATCTTTTTGGGTGAGCACTGCCGCAAGGGAATGATCGAAAGAAAGAGTATATAACATGTGTTTGGAAAAGTCCAGACTTTGCAGTGAAGGAGCTGCTGCTATGTCAAATTTGACTTTCTCAAATGCTTCCTTTTTCCATAGATTTCCACATATTTTTTATCATCTACTGGAGTGGTTTTACTACCTCTATAAAATAAAACACGAATCTTCTTACAAAATTGATCTTTCCAAAGAATGATTGCATTTATTTATTGCTTTTGGGAAGATGAATCTGCATGATGGATTTTGATCATTTTGGATCAACTGAAATGCCATCTTGAGAGATCACTTGCCCAAGTAGTTTACCTTATGAAACAACGAAGATGCTCTTCTTGGGGTTTAAATATATACCATATTTTCTGCATGTTTTGAAAATATACTTTAAAAGATGTGTGTGGTCTAATCTTTTCTTGGAATATACTGTCACGTCATCAAGATAGACCACTACACTTTGACCTATTAGACCTTTGAAATCAATGTCCATGGCCCATTGGAAAGTTGCTCTTTCTTTGATTATGCCAAAGGGCATTCTACAATAAGAAAATGTTCCCCGCTTAGTTTGAAAATTGGTCTTCAATTGGTTGGGTTATGCTATGAGAACCTAGTTATACCTAGAAAAGTTGTCTAGCAAGGAAAACATTTGTGAATCGAAGCTGAGCTTAAGTATTTGTTCCATTGGGGGAACGAGATAATTATCTTTGTTAGACGTCCGGTTTAGATTTTTGAAGTCCACACGAAGTCTAATCTCCCTAGATTTTTCCCTGACTGGTACAAGATTAGATACCCATGTTGAATGTCAAACTTTGAAAATGATCTGGGCATCCGCAACTTCTTTAACTCTTTTTGAATAAGAGGTTAAAGAGTAAGATGGACTTTCCCGAGTTTCTACTGAAAAGGTTTGATACTATCTTTGATGGGGATGATATGTTGTATGATGCAGGTATTGTACGTTTTCATATCTTTGTAAGTCCATGCAAAAACATCCTTTTAATTCTTGAAAAAATGAGTGAGGGTATACTTTTTAGATTTAGAACAACAAGTGCCTACGTTGATGAACTTTGGTTGTTCAAGAGTCCCCAAATTTACCAAGAAATGCATCATTGTAGAGCTATTTCTCTTGGAATTTGTTGTTGTTATGAATCTAGACTGTAGATCAAAAAAAATTTCAAGAGTCAACACATTCTTCGTGATGCAATTACCTTTGATATTATTTGCTTCATCATGGTACTTTTCCAGATCCTGTTGATGTTCTTCATCATCTATCACAGAGTCTTGGAAAATATTAGTATTGGTGAGAAATATGATTATCTGTGAGTCATCATTGAATACTTTAAAATTCTTGACATTGTCAGGTACATAAGGCATGAAAAGCATTTCAACAGTGAATACATTGTTCAAAGGGGTAAATCTAGAAGTTGCATTAGCTAAGGTGTCCACGACAACCTTATTAGATCAAGGAATAGAAGTGATATTCAATGCATGAAAATAATTAATAAGTTGTCATACCTCTTGTTGATATCTCTTAAGGTGAGGGGACAAACAATGTATGGAATTCTTTACTTGTCTAACAATAATTTCTGGATCACCATAAACTTTTAGACATTGTACCTTGAGATCAATAGATTTTTTCAAACCTTGAACTGAGGCTTCATATTCTGTGGTGTTATTCATGCGTTCAAATTCTAACCGATATGATATCAAAGTTTTGTGTTTCCGTGGGTCAATCAAGATACATCCTGCCCTAACTCCTTCTTGTAATCTGGAACCATAAAAAAAATGTCCAAATGTTAGTTCCTACAACTAAGTTAGTAAGGATAGAGCTAATTGTTTTTACTATTTATAATCATTTTCATTAGTTTATGTACATTGAAGGAGTTCACACTGTTCATCTGATTGAAATGATGATGGATACGTTGCTTAACAACCATGGCCAGTTTCCAAAGAATAATTTCCCAAAACTATATGTGAAAAATTGATGGGTTCATTTTTACCTTTGAGTTCTATCACAATGTGCTTCGTATGAGCTTCACTATCTACCCTTATATAGTTTTTCCTTCCTTTGTATGGTATCCATATATTAAACCAATCAGTAGAGAATTATCCTTGTAGCTTCACAAATTAGACCCTATTTAATAGTAAACCATAGGTTTCTAGGGTGTCTACAACTGTAATATCAAGCACAAGGTGAACTCTAGGATATGAAGCTAATCTAATCATGGCATATTTTAGTTCACCCATGAATTTAACATATGACTTGTGATATAGGTGGAAATCAATGGCCACCCACCTATTCCACTGGCTCAAAACAAGGGTTTCCACCTTGGCAGTGTTTCTACGTTTTTTCAGGTCTTGAATTTTCGGGGCCATTTTGAGGCCCTAAATGACGTCTTTTGGGCTCGACAACGCCTAGCATGTAGAGAGAGGTGAACATGCACTCCTAAGATATACCTTTCCAACGAGGTATAGAACGCCGCAAACAAAGATTGTATGCAAAGGTTACACCCTCAATAAGTTGACATATCAACTACCCCCATCGGGGCCCACAAACCTTTTGGCGTTTCATCTCCCGTGGTTAGGGTTTTGGATTTTGTTTATGTTAAAAAGGCCTTTGGAACCTCATTGTAAACACCATATTCTTGTGAATGAGCGCAACCATCACATCTCTTCTCAGAGATAAGCTGCCACCATTCTAGCGAGTTCATTCACTCTGTAATTTTACAGTTTCTATACATTTATTTCATTAATAAAAATTGTGCATTACTGTATCTCCATGTTCCTAGAAATATATTTGTGTATTTACTTCTTATATTTCTTCCTTCATTTCATTCTCAAAATAATCTGGATCAACGGTATAAGAGCATGCTACTACCTGTCGTTTCCTAGTGCATATCCTTGATGAGGTTAGGGTATAGAGAGTTGGGTCTTGAGCTAGTTTCTCTTGAGGAAAACTTCTCTCGCCCAACCAAGTGGCCTCCCATGGCGGAAGAAAAGAGAAATGAGGGAGAAAAATATCCCATCAAGATGTTGCTTTCAGAATCCCTCGCGCAAAAAAGGAACAAGATGTTGGATAATTTTTCCCAAATCCTTCAACGATTGTCGACAATAGCAGGCACGTCTTCGTCAAGCAATCACATTGGAGATGCTGCCCCATTCAAGGTATATGTTAATTTCGATATTCCTGTATTTGAAGGTCAGATCGATGCAGATGCTTTGGAAAAGTGGTTAAATATTCTAGAAATTTGTTTCTTTGTCCATAATTTTTTTGACAGATAAAATATCACCTTTGCACTCCTTAAGTCTCTCCCCTATGTCAAACATTGGTGGGAAACTTATTGGGAGCAAAATTCCACAGAGGAGTTTAGAATATTTGGGGCCGATCCCACTTAGGATTTTTTTAAGGAAGCAGTCAAGGAGCAACATTACCCTGTGGGAAACTATGATGACCAGTATATGATTCGGATTTTATGTGCAGAATGAAATGAATACGGATTATTAACAGGTGCTTAACACAAAATAACAAAGATACAGTAAAACTGGTTTTCTATTCAATAACGAAATAAGCTAAAACTGTAAAATGCAGTGGAAACAAGTTTGCTGGAATGGTGGCGGCTTATCTCCGAGAAGAGATGTGATGGATGCGTGCATTCGCTAGAAGAAAATTACAATGAGGCTCTGAAGGCCTTTTTACAATAACAAGAATGCCCAAAACCCTAGACATCAAAAAACCTAACCCTAGGGATAAAGTGCCAAAAGTCACGTGGGCCTTGTTTGGGTAAGTTAGTACATCAACTTCCCGGGGTCGTAACTTTTGCATACAATCTTCGTTTTAGGTGTGTGATAGCCCGTTGGAATGGTATCATCGAGGAGATTCATTTTGGGGGATCAATCAAGCTTTTAGCTATAATTGAGAAGCTCGATCCTGAAAAGCCTTCATTTAGGCCCTCAAAATGGCCCCGGAAGTTAAAACTGCTAAAAATAGTAAATTGCCAAAATTGTCAGAAAACTGTTTTGAGCCAGTTGGAAAAGGTGGGTGGCCACCGATATCCATCTGGATCAATTCTCCCTCCTTAAGAAGCAATGGTATCCATTGCGTTGAGGTCCCCCATCAGATGAGGAAATTTCTGTTGAATTTGTCCTCGGGTTAGCCACTTGACTTGGTGTAGGAGCTGCCCTGCTTTGATGAATCGATAAAGTTGGATCCTTTGTTGTCGAGTGCCCTTGATATCTGTGTCCACAATATGATCATTGGATGCATGTTGTATGCAGTTGAGGTTGAGCTCTGTTGGTGTCATCTATTCTGCTACTTCTGAGGTGTCTGATAATGGTGGGAAATAAGGGTGAAGGAGATCCACGTTGAAGACTGGGTGCAAGCCAAGGAAAGGAGGAATGTTGAGCTCAAAAGAATTATCCCCCATGGCCTTGGTGATAGTGTACAACTCATAACAGAGTGGGCGAAGCTTTCGATGGGGTCCTGCAAGGCTTTCTTTCTACAAGTGCAACCAAAATTTGTCGCCCACCTAAAACTTATGTGGCACCCGATGTTGATCATGGCGTTGTTTGTACTTGTCATTGGACTTTTGTAGGATATCCTGAACCTATTGGTGGATGTGCTGGATCCACTCAATGAACTGGGTGGCTTTGTCAACTTCAGTTGGAGCAAGATATGAGTTGGTCGAGGTGACCGCAAGGGGAAGTGCAACATCTATGGGACCCAATGGTTAGAATCCCAACCCCACCTAAAAGGGGTTGTGACCGGTTGAGCTATGCAGGGCTCGGTTGTAGCTATGATGGACAAAGGGAAGGCTCTCATCCCATGTGCGATGGTGCTTTGAATTATACATGCGAAGGATATGCACAATCATTCGATTTACAACCTCGGTTTGGCCATTTGTCTGGGGGTGGAAGGCCGTGGATTTGGTGAGCTTGGTGTCCAACAGTGACTAGAGGCTCGACCAGAACGTGCTGAGAAATCGACTATACCGATCTGAGACAATGGTTTGTGGGATTCAAAAATGTACCCAGACTCGTTCAAAGAAGAGTTTGGCGATGGCCTCTACTGTGATGCTCTTCTTGCAGGGAACCAGAATCACCATCTTAGAAAAACGATCAACAACCACAAAAACACAGTCATTTCCCCGCTTGGTGGACGGGAGGCCCAACATGTAGTCCATTAAGATGTATTCCCATGGCCTATCAGGAGTAGGAAGGGGGGTGTACAAGCCCTTCTTCTTAGTGGTCGATTTGGCAATAGCGCAGGCAGTGCAGGACCTGCTATATTTGTTGACCTTTTGTCGAAGTTTCAGCCAGTAGAAATGTTTCTGTAGCATATCCACTGTCTTTTCGACGCCGAAGTGTCTTGCCACCTGACTGTAGCGGGCTACCCAGACCAGCTTCGCTTGCTCACTTGATGGAACACAAATATGGCCCAAACGACACAACAACCCATCTTGGAGATGGAAATTATCGACAACTGTGTTTGAACCTAGCATTTGGTAGATGGTGGCGAAGTCAGTGTATGTCTCATAGAGTTGGGGCCATCCAGATGTCTCATGGCTGCAATAGTCTAGCACCGTGGTGAGTGCCATGACTTGCGGTCTTCTGAGGCAATCAATGACGCGATTGGTGCTTCCTATTTTATACTCGATGTTGAGGTGGAATTGCTGCAAGTATGTGGACCACTTTTGATGGTGGTCATTCTACAATTTTCCCTGTGTCTGCATGAACTGAAATGGCTTATGATCAGTGTGGATGACTGTCTCCTTCCCAAGAATGTAATGTTTCCACTGGCGCCAGTCTTTCACAATAGAATACATTTCTTTGTCGTAATTAGGGTACTTACGGACAGTATCTGACAGTGTCTCACTATGATAGGCCACGAGGTGGCCGTGCTGAGTGAGAACAACGCCCACAACATAGTCTAAAGCATCTGTCTCAATCTCAAAGGGATGTTGCAGGTCTGGTAGTGAAAGTACTGGGACTGAGCACAAGCGCTGCTTCAAATCATCGAACACTTATTGTTGGGACCGTCCCCACACAAATTTCTCCTTACCACCACCCCTGTTTATTTGGCCGAGGGCCCATGCAATATGGGAGAATCCCAACACGAACCTGCGGTAGAAATTGGCAAGGCCCAAGAAGCTCTGAAGCTCAGTGAGTGTTGCTGGGGCCGTCCAGTCACGGATGACTTGGATCTTAGCTGGATGCACATGTACGCCATGTTGACCAATGATGTAGCCTAGGTAATGGACCATGTCCATGCCGAAGGAGAATTTTTCCAAGTTGGGGTATAGCTTGTGCTCAGAGTCAGAATCCACATCTGATTTAGAGGCTTTCACTTCGACCACTAGTGATTGCTTTGGGCGATAGTCAACAGTGTTATGCCAAGGGCTCTTATGGAAGTCGCACCACTTCCCGGTATCTTTCTTTGTCTTTATGGTGTCCTTCTTTGCTTGCAGCTTGGACTGGTTGTCCTGATACTGTCCATCTTTTCTCTTTCCTTTGTTCTGTGGGTTGGGGCCGCCCTTTACTGGCTTTTTTTGTGAGGGGTTCCCAGGCCCAAATTGCCGCGTCTTTTGTTTGAGCTTCTGCTCGATTTTGACAACATATCGGTAGGCCGCGCCCAAGGATGAGATGTCCATAAATTCCATTTCAGTCTAGATGTATCTATGCATAGCACTAGATGTCGCTCTAAATCTTTGATACCCAACTTGGTGTGCAAGGTATGGAATATATTTGTGAAATATGACCCTGCTTGGTCTCTTTCTTGCCGCAGTGTGGTCCATTTGGTATACATGTCATCGTAACTTCCGACATGGTAGTTTTTTTCCTTAATAACATCCCTGAAGGATTCCTAGGTGGCTGTGACTGAAAATAATGAGGGTTCCTTTATTTCCTTTTTCTCACAGAAATTTTCCCACCAATCTTTGACATGGGGGACGACTTTGACGAGCGCAAAAGTAATCTTTTCTCTATTCGAAAAGGGTAGTTTTTTTCCTTGATCCGTTGGATCTTTTAATGACTTATGGTTGAGTTTAATTTTGCATGCATTAATTAACCATTTGAGAAACTTGGTGAAAGAATGAGGAAAGAAGAGGAATTATGACAGCCATATACATATGTGCAGATCTGAAATGCAATAAAAAACAACAAAACCATAACACGCAGATTGATAACGGAGTTCGACACAACTTTGCCTATGTCTCCGGGCCTTTTCTCTGTGGGGGAGGCTTCTTTATTTCTGTTCAAAATCTCAAAAGTACATAGCTACAATGCCAAATGGCTACAAGACTGATCTGGTCATGTTCTTCCAGATCTCTAGAACCATGCAAAGAAAACGACACGCGAAATGGACGTCCGGAGCTCCCAGAAATGATCCGACAACGTCTCCTCCTCAAAAGCTTCTCTGCCTCAAACTGGCTTTAGCTTGATTTCCCTCCAGTATAACCTTGCTCTGACTGCACTAATGGCTTTGGAGCGGTCAATAACCCCCATCTGGGCTCTTTCGGCACCTCAATCGGTCGAAAAACGAAGAAGTTATGCCTCCTGGAAATTTTCCCCTTCAAGCTTTCGGTCAATGGTGCTACAAAACGCACTCCTCTCTATTGAACCTGACTCACACGCAATATGTAGCGTAAAAACTTGGCACTGGGCGCAACCGCACCAACGGTGCAAACCATAGAATGGTTAGGGCACCTCCAGCCCCTAACCGCCTAGCACTTGGGCACATGGGCCATATGACCTCGCGCAAAATGTAAAGGGGCTAACCGTTAACCAACCGTTGTAACCACTCCCGCGCGCTCCCGGTTGGTCACATGGCACAATGCAAAGGACCAAGGGCTATGTTAAAACCCTGCACATATTATGTAGGGATAGCCCCCGCCCTCGGATGTATGGGGGTTACGTGACCACGGGCTGGGGCTTAGCCCCCAGCCCCCTCCTTTTTGCGCCATATTACATTTTACACTTTATAAAATTTAAAACATGCCATATTTAACAAGTCATATAATGGCGCGTTGGTAAAAGCTTCTCCCAAAGCGCTTGGTTGGTGTTGGTCAAGGGTTCGAAACCCATGGACCCCAACTAATTTTTTATAACTTGCCACTTAGACTTTGACTGGGTGCCACGTGGCTGCCCATGACTGGGCCACGTGGCACTTTCCCATTCGACGGACAAATGCCACTTGTCAACCATTGACTGGTGCAGTTGCCTGCCACATGTCTGCCCTGTCAGCAAACCTGCCCAATCATCATCAGCCAGAGAGTGCCACATCATCTACTGCACAGTCAGCATGCTGATGTCATCATTGACTTTTTGACCAGTTGACCTTTGACTTTTTACCTGTTTGGGCTTCCGATCAGAACGCGATAACTTTCGCATACGGAGCCC